>JAXCMG010000123.1:140042-200022 GCA_034642415.1 Podarcis siculus
TTATTATTATTATTATTATTATTATTATTATTATTATTATTATTATTTTATTATTATTCCCTGCCCATCTGACTGGGTTGCCTCAGCCACTGTGGGCAAATTCCAACACATATAAAAACATAATAAAACATCAAACATTAAAAACTTCCTGATACAGGGCTACCTTTAGATGTCTTCTAAAAGTTGTGTGGCCCTTTATCTCCTTGACATCTGATGGGAGGACATTCCACAAGCCACTGCTGAGAAGGCCCTTAAAAGTTGCATTCCACTTTCTGCCACAATTCTTCTTATTGACTGTAACCCCTGTTAAGAAACAAGTTTAGGAAACATAAGGTACCCAGTATGCTTTTCCTTCTTGCCAGTAAAAGGGAATTTCTTCAGCAATGCATTCAGTAGTTGCTAGTGAAGCCATTTGCAAAAGCAAATGCAGCAAACCTGTATGTAGTAGAGACTGTACATTCATTCAATACTACACGTGCACTGTCCAGCTACTTGTTATGCAGGTTGTACACTCCTTGAATGTAAGGCGTAAACATCCCTGTGAACACTTTGCAACAAGACTTTGTGAGAACCAAGAATGAGACAGGTCTTCAGATCCTACGTAGGCACTCAGTCTAAGCTAGGCCAGTATAAATGCAACAGGTGCTAGGTCCTGTTTCTGTCCAGCCAATGTTATGCCTGATTTATCTTTCCAGAAATGGAAAGTCAGAAAGTGAAAACTGTGATGGAGAGTTTATGTAATCGGAATCATTAGATGTGCAAGATCTGCGATTGGGTTGAGTCTCCTGGCTTAACCTTCTTCCAAAAGCAGCTGCATCTGTGGCAGGTGGGCAGGGCCGGATTTAGGTTTGATGAGGCCCTAAGCTACTGAAGGTAATGGGGCCCTTTATATGTCCAGCTGTCCTTTGTCAACAACAAATTGTCACTGTTTTTTGTGTTGAATATATGCTATATGGTAATTTATGGACCTAATCGGTCCATACACAACACAAAACACTGTTGATGTACGTAGGTTTTAATTTATTTGTTTTTTAATCTTATATTTTGGAAACGTACATCCAGGTTTTTCCCCCTTTATATTTTTGGGGGGCTCCCAAGAGAGAGGGGCCCTAAGCTATAGCTTGTTTAGCTTATACGTAAATCTGGCACTGCAGGTGGGGGAGTGTGAGATCTTGGCTCCCCTTTCACTGTGGCCCTGATGAAACACACACATACAGAGGCTGCTTTTTAGAGGGAACATCATTATAAGAAGGTTTTGCAGAGGGGAGAGCAATGGAGTCTCGTTGACAGCTGCTAGATGGGCAAAGAAGCAGGAGGCAGCATTGGGACAGAAGAGTTGGTGATTCAACATAGCTACACAAAAGCTTTTAAAGCAGTCATTTAAAGGTCATTGAGACAGGGGGTGCAGAGCCAATCTGTCTACAACAAAAGGTTTTGACAACAGACAGAACTGACAGAAGCCAACAGAAGGCAAGGCAGCCTGAGGGGCTCCCTGTATTTTCTTTCCCCGTGGCCATATAAGAAGGGGTTGGGGGCCTTGCCTGAGGGATGTCAAGGCCTGACAGACTTTACCCAGTGTGGAAGGGGGAGAGAGATAGGAATGAGGGTGATGTCTTGAAGAAGAGCAATCATTTGTTACTTGATGGGCCCAATTGGCAATACCGCAGTCTGTCAAGCTCTCCATTTCTAGAGGCTCAAATGCCAGTAGACTTCAAAGAGAACCTTTCAGCACTTGAAATAATACCTGGGGCCTAAAGCAAGAATACATCCCACAACAGTCTTTGGCAATTACAGGGATGGAGTTCCACTAATGTGCAGAGTGTGTGTTGTTGTTTTTTAATGGCTTGTGTGAAAAAGCAAGGAAATTAAGGCACACAGGCTTAACTTCCACACCATGTAAGAAGCATACATGATCAACATTCTCACATATTGTGCTTACTTTTAGCCCTTGTGAACCCCGGCACTCCATGTTATTTTTTCTTCTGGTCCAAAACATCTTCCACTGCAACTGAAGAGACACTGAAACTCAGGACGCTATGACAGCAATGGCCATTTAGCGACATACTTGCCCTCTACTGTCCCTTTATGCCTTCATTGTGGTTAACACAGAATGGTATATGTTTGTAGTGACAAGGATGAGGTTGATTGATAGAGGATGCAGACGTGGACCCAATAACAGGCCTAAACAGGCATTATTGAGGCTCTCTATATTACTCTGTCGCAAGAGAAAGGAGAAGGTGAGTCTTGCGTTTATGAGTCTGTATACCTAGAACAGGGTTAGAACACTTTGTAAGGAATTAATTAAATCTTTAGAATTGACACTCAGAACAAATTTGCAGGTCTAATGATCTCATAGTAGGGATGGGCTGAGCAGTTCGTTGCATCCTATTGCTCTATTCTGGTCTCTTTTGTGTGGATTTTTTCATTGAATGAACAAAAAGCATGCAGTTGAATTGCATGTATTTTGCCCACGTGTTTTATGTTAAATAGCACACTTTTGATGCAAAATGTGCCCTTTTCAATGTATTCATCCATAAAAATATGCATTTTGTGTGCATCTCTTGAGATACAATATGTATCTTTGTGTGAACTTTTCCCACACTAATACTGCACTGCAAAGTCGGGAGAAGGGTGTAATCAGACTGGGAGTTGTGTTCCAATCCACATGCAACCTTGAAAGTATCAGATCAGATCAGTCCCACAGCGAAAAAGCACGCCAAACAAATTCCTCCCCATTCCTCCTCAAGTTTGAATAGTTCAGCCTTTCATTTGTTAGCTGTTAGTTTTACTTTTCCTCAAACATTCACAAGGTTGCATTCTGCAGCTTAAGATAAGACATGAAAGAAGTTAGTAATTAAGAATTTAGCATTGAAAAAGATTACATATTATTAACTTTTGACATAACACTGATGGCTTTGTCAAATTGGCATGTGCCCAGTTTGTAGATGAAGAGGATTAACGCTGAAAAGCGCATGCGAAGACAAACCAGAATGCACAGTAACATGCTACATGTGAATACGCACAGCAATATGTTAGGAGTGCATGTGCCACAGTCTACCACTTGCAAACGAACATAGTAATCTGCAAATACTGGGGCACTTGCAAAGAGACAAAGTATCATAAGGAGCAGCACATTCAGAAGTGGGGTTTATCATGTTCGTTTCACTAGTTATAATGTTAGTGCCTCTGTCCTACTTTCTAAAAATTACTTTTAGATCGTGCAACTGTGGCTTTTGATTGATATACAGCTTTTGTTGTTGTTGTTGTTTAGTCATTTAGTCGTGTCCGATTCTTCGTGACCCCATGGACCAGAGCACGCCAGGCACTCCTGTCTTCCACTGCCTCCTGCAGTTTGGTCAAACTAATGTTTGTAGCTTCGAGAACACTGTCCAACCATCTCATCCTCTGTCGTACCCTTCTCCTTGTGCCCTCAATCTTTCCCAACATCAGGGTCTTTTCCAGGGAGTCTTCTCTTCTCATGAGGTGGCCAAAGTACTGGAGCCTCAGCTTCAGGATCTGTCCTTCCAGTGAGCACTCAGGGCTGATTTCCTTAAGAATGGATAGGTTTGATCTTCTTGCAGTCCATGGGACTCTCAAGAGTCTCCTCTAGCACCATAATTCAAAAGCATCAATTCTTCGGTGATCAGCCTTCTTTATGGTCCAGCTCTCACTTCCATACATCACTACTGGGAAAACCATAGCTTTAACTATACAGACCTTTGTTGGCAAGGTGATGTCTCTGCTTTTTAAGATGCTGTCTAGGTTTGTCATTGCTTTTCTCCCAAGAAGCAGGCATCTTTTATTTTTTTGGCTGCTGTCACCATCTGCAGTGATCATGGAGCCCAAGAAAGTAAAATCTCTCACTGCCTCCATTCTTCCCCTTCTATTTGCCAGGAGGTGATGGGACCAGTGGCCATGATCTTCATTTTTTTGATGTTGAGCTTCAAACCATATTTTGCGGTCTCCTCTTTCACCCTCATTAAAAGGTTCTTTAATTTCTCCTCACTTTCTGCCATCAAGGTTGTGTCGTCTGCATATCTGAGGTTGTTGATATTTCTTCCGGCAATCTTAATTCTGGCTAGGGATTCATCCAGCCCAGCCTTTCGCATGATGAATTCTGCATATAAGTTAAATAAACAGGGAGACAATATACAGCCTTGCCATGCTCCTTTCCCAATTTTGAACCAATCAGTTGTTCCATATCTAGTTCTAACTGTAGCTTCTCATCCCACATAGAGATTTATTTGTTATTTCTGTAAGCTGCTTAGAGTCTGTTTCAGTATTAAGTGGTATATCAATATATAAAATTAAACGAATAAAAAAATAAAAAATAAATGATATAATAACACATTAGATCCACTGTCATTAAAAGAAAAGAAAGAAGGAAAGTGGGATGCTGAGATGTGAAGAATTCCTACTGTTCGCATTATGGCAGTCTTTCTTCATGTATGATAAGTGGAATATTGGTGTGAAGCCTCATCATGAAATATTGAAGAGTGTTTGCCTTTGGAAAAATTGGATTACATTTCCCCCCTCTAAGAGCCCCTAAATTTGTACCTTTTTATATATATGCATGCTCTTGGGCAGATAAATGAACAGCATTTTCATAGCAATATACCGTATGCTAAAAGAGATATTACTAGGTTTAGGAGAATGAATTAAAAATGGTGAACTGTCAAATTGGGGAGGGAGCTGTAGAAAATAAAGTTTAAGAGAGGTTCAAATCAGGCATTTATAGTTCTGCCTTTGATTCCCATCTGTGCCTTCCTCACCACCAAGTGATACCTCCAGGCAGAGAGAGACCTGAGGCCATTTCCCCACTTCAAAAAGCATTCGTTTTATGTATTTGGGACACAGAACCTTAGCACAACTTCATCTATGCTTCTTGATGTTCTGCCAATCTGATAAAAAGCTTCCATGAGTTAGGTACTGTCTGCTTGGCAACTAGCTACAGTATGCTCCCAGCTGGTTACTGGGAGAAATACAACCAAGAAGAATAAGAAGGAACTAAGAAAAGACAGACACTCCTGCCAACTGTGTGAATGCTTTAATCAGAAGTAGATCTCAGTGGCCCAGGAAAGCATGTTCTCCCTAAAATAAGAGCATGTGTTGCGGTGGGGTCTGCCAGGCCAACCCTCTGTTAGTAAAGGTAAAGGAACCCCTGACCATTAGGTCTAGTCGTGACCGACTCTGGGGTTGCAGCGCTCATCTCGCTTTATTGGCCAAGGGAGCCAGCATACAGCTTCTGGGTCATGTGGCCAGCATGACTAAGCCGCTTCTGGAGAACCAGAGCAGTGCACAGAAACACCGTTTACCTTCCCGCCGGAGTGGTACCAATTTATCTACTTGCACTTTGACGTGCTTTCGAACTGCTAGGTTGGCAGGAGCAGGGACCAAGCAACGGGAGCTCACCCCGTCGCAGGGATTCAAACCACCGACCTTCTGATCGGCAAGTCCTAGGCTCTGTGGTTTAACCCACAGCGCCACCCACGTCCCTAAACCCTCTGTTACCAGGTAGGTTAATGGTTATTGCCTGGAGCAATGATTGGTTGACCGGGTGCTGGGGAAATTGCATGTAGCAAATTGGGTGGTTGGGACCGAAGGCTTTAAATATTGGGGGCACTCTGCTTTTGCTTTCCCTTTTGCAGAGTGCTTCGGATCACCCACCCGCCCGCCCTGTGATCCGGTTGACCTTGCTATGCCTGTCATGGGGTCATCTGCCATTGGGGCAGGGGCCTAGTAGGAATTTTATCCAAATGGCTGGCGCCATTTGGTTTTTGCCTACTACTTAGCAATTCGTCACAACTAGCAAGGTTGCGGTTAGGCATTGGTTATAAAAATTGGTGGTGGAGGGGTCAGGATAGGCTGTGCCTGCCCCTCCAATGGTGCTGGAAGGGAATTCTGTTAAAGGGATCCTGGGGCTTGCCACGACTTCGTCCAATCCCTGAAATGGGACCAGGGCCAGCAAGCCTTGGGGAGCTGGTTGGGTGAGCAGTGAGGGACTGTCGCTCAGCTCAACTGATCCCCAACATTGTTTTCCCTTCACTGGCTTCTGAGGGAGTTCGGATAGTCAGTTCTGTCCCAGGTGGGAGGACAGATAGTCATAACCAACCACTCACAGATTATGTATTTTAATAAAGTTGTGGCCAAAATAGTGCCAAAAACCTTAAACAAAAATTATGTGTGATTTGAGGGGTGGCTTGGGGACCTCCACACGCAAATGGCTTAACCCAAAGGACAGAGACGGTATTTGTTAATGAGACTGACAGAAGGAATGTTTCACTGTTGGTTATCCTTGATCCCTGTGGTTGTCTTGATACTGGTGCACTCCCGATGGACTTCAACCTGCCTCAATCCCAGCCAGCATGGCCTAAAATCAAGGATGGCAAGAGTTGTAATCAAGAAACATCTGGAATGAACTTCTTTTGGCTATGCCTGACTTAATGGATTAAATGTCAACTAAAATTTCCACAGAGGTTAAGAGATCTGAGACCTGGAGATGGTGGATAAGGAGGGAGAGACCAAACAATATTATTGTAAAACAGGGACTTGGGGGCTAGACACAAAAATTATGAATAAAAAAAGAATGTTTGCAAGATGCAAGGAAGGATAAATGTACAACATTCTCCTCAAGTCTCTAGAAAGCTGTACACAGCCATTGACATGTTTTCCCCCACATTTTTCTTTCAGTATTTAAGTACGTTGTGCCTTAATCCATATCCTCCCCATGCTGGGAAATGAATTTTTCTTGATTTACCGAGAGTCCATTTTCTAATAGTCAAGAAAAGAAATTATGCCCAGAGGCATAAGGAGATTGGATGTATAAGGAAAAGCACCTTCCCCCCTTTTCTGCCCAGAATCAGATTTTCACACGACAAAGACCATGACTAAACTGAAAGAAAGTTTCCTAGAAGGTTAATAAAACTGTTTTGTTTGTTGAGATGTTGTAGGGGGGCTGTTTAGTGAAGTTACAAAAGAGGCATCACCAGACAATGTTGTAAATATAAGTAAGCATGACGACAAAATAAAATGTGCAGATTAATAATTAATAACTAATGAATCAGTGCAGCACTCTCTTTAGGAACTATGCTGCAGAGCTTGCTTTTGATTTTAGTCATAACTGATTTGGCCTCACCTAGAGAGAAGACATGAAGGCATGAGATAGATACAGGGGTCAGCAAACTTTTTCAGCAGGGGGCCAGTCCACTGTCCCTCAGACCTTGGGGGGGCGGACTATATTTGGGGGTGGGAATGAATGAATTCCTATGCCCCACAAATAACCCAGAGATGCATTTTAAATAAAAGGACACATTCCACTCATGTAAAAACACACTGATTCCCAGACCGTCCGTGGGCCGGATTTAGAATGTGATTGGGCCAGATCCAGCCCCCAGGCCTTAGTTTGCCTACCCACGAATAGAAGCATTCAAGTTAACAAGATAACACAGAAATTGCACTGACTATGAAAGTGAGTGGTTATTTATTTATAACTTTTCTTTGCCGCCCTTCATTGTGAAGCAGTTAAACACAGTTTCACGTTCACAATGCAATTCACGTTCACAATGCAGTTACTAAAAATGCAGGTAAGTCACACTCAGTCAACACAGACACCAGCTTCTGGGTGAATAATGAACAGGCACCTCAACCTTAAAAGAATAAGTGCCAGCAGTATCACAGGGGGAAGGGACTTCCAAAACTGTGGTGCCACCACCCAGAAGGCTCTGCCAGACCATTCCGTACAGCTGGCCTCAACTAAAATTAGTACAGACAAGAGAACCTTCCCTGGGGATCTTAAGAAAGGTGCAGGTCTACATGTGTCACGGAATGGCTCTGTGTGTCATTGACTCTAGCTCCACCTACTGAAGCATCTTGCAGAAACTAGGGACTCAGCTAGACTGGAAAAGAAAAAGTGATTCATTTATTATTTTTATTTTTTGATAATTATTTTTACTAGTTTTCAGTTACAACAATCCAATCCAATAACAGCCTCATTATAGCAATGCCAAATTATAATGCAATTAATATTACCAATCATTGAGATGCCAGATTATACAATTTAAGTGGCCTCCCGCATGCTAGAATTAACGGTTTGATGCTTTCCTTTTTTTTTCAGCATTCCAAAGTCTTATAAATTTCAGTTATGCTCCAATCCAGATACCAATCCCTTTTATCGCAGCTGCAGTTTTAACGGCTTCCATTTGTATTGACGCATTGAATAATTTCTGTGCCTACAGATGAAGCATTCAAACTCTCTCTTTCCTGTGTGCCAGTAATATTTCTTCCTGTCCTTGTAATATATTATGTCTATCTTTTGTCAATTCTTCTTGTTCTCCAGGAATTTATATGTGTTGTATGTGCGATATAACTTTGTGCCACCAGATGGTGATGTGGAGCCCCTTTTTTTCTATCTGTTTTCCCTGTTTAATTTTTTTTGTTTGTTTAGTCGTTTAGTCGTGTCCGACTCTTCGTGACCCCATGGACCAGAGCACGCCAGGCACTTCTGTCTTCCACTGCCTCCCACAGTTTGGTCAAACTCATGCTGGTAGCTTCGAGAACACTATCCAACCATCTCGTCCTCTGTCGTCCCCTTCTCCTTGTGCCCTCCATCTTTCCCAACATCAGGGTCTTTTCCAGGGAGTCTTCTCTTTTCATGAGGTGGCCAAAGTATTGGAGCCTCAGCTTCAGGATCTGTCCTTCCAGTGAGCACTCAGGGCTGATTTCCTTAAGAATGGATCGGTTTGATCTTCTTGCAGTCCATGGGACTCTCAAGAGTCTCCTCCAGCACCATAATTCAAAAGCATCAATTCTTCTGCGATCAGCCTTCTTTATGGTCCAGCTCTCACTTCCATACATCACTACTGGGAAAACCATAGTTTTTACTATACGGACCTTTGTTGGCAAGGTTTAAATTTACAATGCTTTAAATGGAAAAGCTTCTTTGACATGTCTAGATCCAGCCTAGCTAGGCAATCTTCTAGAGAACTGACGTAACAATACTGCATGGGCAGCCAGTTTACGCTGAGAGCAAAGCCCCTATCAAATTTAATCCTTGAATGCATAAACAAATCAGAGTCCGAAGTGAGTTACACCGTGATTACACTTGGATATCAATCATGTCACGAAGCTCTTGAACAACTAATAAGCCACTTTTCTTCAAAAATAGATTGTGACAGGTTTGGAGGAGAATATCTGGCACTAAATCAATTCATTAGAACCTGCATGAGCAGCAGAAGAATTGACATTTCACCCCCTCAGAGCAGAAATCACACTCCTGCGCTTATTACTTTTGTCTTTTGTCACACTGTCTTGCTCTTAATAAAAATTTGCATTCCCTCAAGAAGGTGCACGAAGTAGATCTGGGTAATAAGGATTCATCAAATAGGGACTGGGGAGCTGTTGATAGCCAGTCGAAGTGAGAGAGATCAACAGCTTCTTCATAATTTGTTGAGAGACTCTGTCAGTCTGTTTTATTCGTCCCAAAAGTCTGTAACATACGCACTTGATCCAAAGTGTAAACTTTCTTTGTGTTTCAAAATTCAGCTGTCACTTCAGTTCATTTCTACAGACGTGAACTCTCCAGTGTATCCTAACTATGTCTTTATCTTAATAACTTTAACTCTCCAACTTACACAAGTGCTTTCAATTCTCTGAATTGCCTTTCTTGGGACTCGCTCCATAGTTCTCTTCTAAGCATACACCCGTTTTACAGTGTCTCTAAAGAATAATTCAAACTGGCAATGGTTGCAATTTCATACGTTGCCTTTAATAGAACCAATACTTTGTCAGACATTATTTTGAGACACAAAATTAGCAGCATGCCCGGGGGCTGACTTCAGAAGAAAAGTTGTGAAGTATGGTAGTTTCTCAAAACTTATTTAAATGTATTTCTTAGGGGGCTGGAGAGAAATTTAATGACTTTTTCCCTTGGCAATAGTGTGTCTTTCTTTTCTTTTCCTTTAAAAATACATGGTTGTGCTAAATACAAATGACTATTCCCATGCTATTTGAGTTACAGGTAGGTAGCCGTGTTGGTCTGCTGTAGTCAAAACAAAATTTAAAAAATCCTTCCAGTAGCACCTTAAAAGGGTAAAGGGGACCCCTGACGATTAGGTCCAGTCATGACCGACTCTGGGGTTGCGGCGCTCATCTCGCTTTATTGGCCAAGGGAGTCGGCGTACAGCTTCCAGGTCATGTGGCCAGCATGACTAAGCCGCATCTGGCGAATCAGAGCAGCGCACGGAAATGCCGTTTACCTTCCCCCTGGAGCGGTAACTATTTATCTACTTGCACTTTGATGTGCTTTCGAACTGCTAGGTTGGCAGGAGCTGGGACCGAGCAACGGGAGCTCACCCAGTCATGGGGATTTGAACCGCCAACCTTCTGATCGGCAAGTCCTAGGCTCTGTGGTTTAACCCACAGCGCCACCCGAGTCCCCAATAGCACCTTAGAGACCAACTAAGTTTGTTATTGGTATGAGCTTTCGTGTGCATGCACGTGTCTCTAAGGTGCTACTGGAAGGAATTTTTTAAATTTTCTTTCATGCTATTTGAAACACTCTTTCACTGGAAAGACAGGATACAACAGTGATTGTTTTCCATGCTACAAACACTTCTTTAATTTACACCTAAGCTTTGCCCGGTTAGTCTGTTTGTGCACTGCTTGTTTTGTGTGTATGTGAAATTGACATATGTTATATTCATTTTATGTTTTTATTTGTTTTATTAGGACCATTTATTTGGTATTTAAAGGTAAAAGTTCCCCTGACCGTTAGATCCAGTCGTGGATGACTCTGGGGTTGCAGCACTCATCTCGCTCAATAGGCCAAGGGAGCCAGCGTTTGTCCGCAGACAGCTTCCGTGTCATGTGGCCAGCAGGACTAAGCCACTTCTGGTGAACTAGAGCAGTGCACGGAAACACTGTTTACCTTCCTGCCGGAGCAGTACCTATTTGTCTATTTGCACTTGACATGCTTTTGAACTGCTAGGTGGGCAGGAGCTGGGACCAAACAACGGGAGCTCACCCTGTCATGGGGATTTGAACTGCCGAACTTCCAAGTGGCAAGCCCTAGGCACTGTGGTTCTATTTGGTATTTAGGAGTATTCATTTAGCAGTGTTCCTGCCAACAAAGTCCTCCCTTAATGAATGGAAGCAGAATTGGTTCATCCATATCATATGTTGCTTCCAAAAAGTGTTGTCTTTTCTCATGTCTGTACAGACAATGCGAGCAGGGCTTTAGGGCTGGTTTAGTAAACCATTTAAGAGTTTTATCTGTAAGCTATAACATTCCTCATTCAAGCTTTCTTTCATTCACATACTCCCTAGCTATCCAGAGGACAGGCCTGTACCACCAATACCAAAAACATCCTACCACCCATAAATCATGGCTTGCTTGTACAGTTCCAAGCAGGTGCCAAAAATAGGATGATAACAAGGACAATGATTTTATTATCTATATGTAACCCACCCGACTGGGTTGCCCCAGCCACTCTGGGTAGCTCCCAACATAATATTAAAAACACAATAAAACATCAATGATTAAACACCTTCCTAAACAGGACTGATTTCAGATGTCTTCTAAAAGTCAAATAGTTATTTATCTGTTTCACATCTGATGGGAGGGTGTTCTACAGGGCAGGCGCCACTACCAAGAAGGCCCTCTCCCTGGTTCCCTGTAGCTTCACATCTCACAGTGAGGGAACCACCAGAAGGCCTTCAGAAGAGGACCTCAGTGTCCAGGCTGAATTATGGGGATGAAGATGCTCCTTCATCTATATTGGGCATCCCTTTGACAGCCATGAAGGGAAGGATTTGCCACCACTGTTGCAGCCCTGAAGCCTCAGCCCGGGCGCAGCTTGGCATGTGAAGGTGCCATTTGTGGGGGTGCCTGGTTGCACCCCTTTCAAAAACCTGTGCCCAGGGCCACAGCCCCCACAGCCCTCCCCATGCTATGCCCTTGCCCTGCAGCATGGTGCCCACCCTAAAACAGCCTCTGTTGTAGCCTTTTCTAGCTACATAAAATACATGCTGAAATTATATTAAGTTCAGATTTTGTTTACACAATCAAAGTTATCATCTGCAGAAGTCAAAAGGAGTCACACTGGTTTAAGAAGACTCTTCCACTGTAAGTGACATGAAGACAGCTGCTGCTATCATTAGCAGGATGATCAAAAATGAATCCAGAGAGGATGAGAAAAGACAAGAACACTGTAAGGCAACTTTTGCACAGGCTCCCCTATTATAATGCTATTTGGCATTAAGCGTTTGCACTATCTGCTGTTGGCTGTGATGTAAACTCAGCCTTAACTCCTTAACTCCATTAAGCCTACAGAAATTTCCTGGTTATTTAATGAAACTGCCATTAATATCTTACAGAGAAAGGAGCAGCAAAAGAGGCACCAATACACCTTTGGTTTCGAATTAGCCACTTCCAAAGATGATTAAAGGAGTGCATGCAAACCTTCTTATTAAAACCACTGAGACTGAAGTTTCAATTAATGAACTACAATTCATGGTTATTAGCTTGACTAATAAAGTTTGTAAGTGAACAGAAAGCTAGCGATAATGAAGACAAAGTAGCAAACCAAGGGAACATGCTGCCAGTAGCAAAAAGGGAACACAACATAAGTGAAATTGGAAGTCAGGGGAAAATAGAACATCAATAAGTGTCTTGACAACAATTTGCATTTATTTTATCCTCTGTACCATGTTGTTCTTTATAGTCTAATCAGAGAAGGAAAGAAAGCAATTGGCTGCAAGGACCAAATTTTTCTAGGCTAACAAAATGATAGATGTGAAGTTAATTACATTAATGAAACAATCAGCTATAACAGGAAATTGTGTATGTGTGTGTGAGGGTGTGTGGCATCTTCTATTACACCCAGCATATTTCACTCAGCTTATAGCTTAAGGAAGTGGGAGACAGCCTAGGAGGAGAACAAATTAGCTGGCTCTTCAATGCATGTACAACTGCTTGTGGGCAGCTTTGTGAGCTCTGGTGCCTTTTGCTTCTCTGCGAATGGATCATAGGTCACCAAAAGACCTCCAGTGTCGTTCTGGTCTGACCAGTAAAGCTCTGTTGTCAAGTAACCACCAGTGGAATGAGAAAAGTCAGTAAATTTCAGGTTCTGCAAGGGTCCATCTCCTAGGCTGTGTATACACTAACCCATTTGGAGCATAAAAATGTACGTAGTTTTTCTCAATCCAGAATCATTCATGCTCATCCTCAACATTCAATCTAGATTTATTCTTGGTCCTGCCACCCACACAGGTGGGACTAGTTACTTTATATTTGTCTGAAAACACCTCCCCTTGATTAGGTTATCTAAGTCTTTTCCTCCCTGTACATGCCCCAGTGAATGAAGAAGGAAGTGGGGATTGCGATATTGGTCATGCCCACCCATAATATTATTGGACAAGTGTGGATGCACACACATGCAGTGCTAGGACCATCAACATCAGTTTTCAAATGAACACATCGTGGAGTAAGGAAGACTCAATCTGTAATGAGCTTTCTTTTTGAAATGAAACAAGTTTCTCAAGGAGGACAAAAGAAGATCTAGATTGTGTGTAGACTACATGGAAAATACAAGTAGCCTCCATTGATTCTAGAATGAAATGTCGTGTTGCAGCCTTAGTATTCCCACCAGATCCAGATTATCCTGTCCTGTAGGGCAGGTGCCAATCGCACCTGAGATCAAGACAGTGTTGGTTCTGTTTCATTGATGGCATGGACATAATAAGCTTGGTTTGAAATCATTTCTTCCATGGGTCCCTATTATGATAGTGATCTCACTAGGGCAAAGAGGTGCAGATGGGGATGTGGCTCATGTACTTTTAATAGCTTTGTAGAAGGAACTACACAACTGCTAAGGGTACATGAGTCACATCAGGCGTTAGGGGAGGGGTGGTACCTCTGGTGGGGAGCACATTGTTCTCATTCTGGGGTAGTTTGTCCACCTTTGGTCCCCACTCTGCACTCAGCTCTCACCTGTGGCTCCAAGAAGCTATGAGCATGCGACAGCAGCCACACCCCAAGATGGCTTCGACTGGCTGACTAAACCAGGTGAGAGTAGCGGATGGGTCTCAAACCACTGGTGAGTTAAGGATTTCCTCTGCATGCAAAGACAGGCTCTAACAGACTGAGTGGGCAAAACCAATAGTGGGTCCAATGGTCAAGAAGGCGGTTTCTGCACATACTGTAGAGGGAAGTAAGGGGAAGATAGGACTCCTCAAACAGAGAAGATAAGAAAAGCAAAACTCTGATCCTAAACCTCTGCTGCCTTACAGGATATCTTCGAAAGAAGAAAATGCTAAGGAGTAAACCCTACACAAATCCAGAGTAGAGTCCCTAAGATGTTTGGATGGTGTCATGCATGCCTCCTTCTAGAAACTCCTGCAGCCAAACTGGTGCCCAATGTATTTCTCTGCTTTCCTTTGGACCTCATCAACAAGGCCAAGAGGGGTATCTTGTTCTCTTGACAGTCCAGGACCTCCACATACACTACCCAGACTTGCGTCCCAGAAAGGTCACTTTTGTGCTTCTAACACAGCAAAAACAATGTGGAAGGCAGCAGCTATAAGTTACCAATTTCTGCAGCCACAGCAGGCGCTGTGATTCTCCAGCTGTTTGACTTCTCAAGAGGCTATCTCTTGAGACAAATGGATGCTAACAAAAGAAGGAATTTCAGTACCTGTAGCTTTTCTTGCCCCTGAATGCCAAGCTGCACCCAGTAGTGGCTGATGACCATTGGATCAGGTAGGGTGAAACATGGAGACAGAAAAGTATGGGGAGACAGAGACAATGACAGGAAGAACTGACGAATCCCATCCTCCCTTCTGAGATGGGAGGCGCTGTGGTTTAAACCACAGAGCCTTTTAGGCTTGCCAATCAGAAGGTCAGCGGATCGAATCCCCGTGATGGGGTGAGCTCCCGTTGCTCTGTCCCAGCTCCTGCCAACCTAGCAGTTCGAAAGCACGCCAGTGCAAGTAGATAAATAGGTACTGCTGCAGCAGGAAGGTAAACGGCGTTTCCGTGTGCTCTGGTTTCTGTCACGGTGTCCTGTTGCACCAGAAGCAGTTTAGTCATGCTGGCCACATGACCCGGAAAGCTGTCTGTGGACAAATGCTGGCTCCCTCGTCCTGAAAGTGAGATGAACGCTGCAACCCCATAGTCACCTTTCACTGGACTTAACCATCCAGGGGTCCTTTACCTTTACCTTTTTACCCTTCTGAGTTCCGTGAGGGGCAACACTGACACTAAAGAGGAGAAAGCTAAGAGGCATTGCCAGCGTGGTGTAGTGGTTAAGAGCAGTGGACTCGTAATCTGGTGAACCGGGTTCGATTCCCCGCTCCTCCACATGCAGCTGCTGGGTGACCTTGGGCTAGTCACACTTCTCTGAAGTCTCTCAGCCTCATTCAAGTCACAGAGTGTTTGTTGTGGGGGAGGAAGGGAAAGGAGATTGTTAGCCGCTTTGAGACTCCTTAAGGGGAGTGAAAGGCGGGATATCAAGTCCAAACTCCTCCTTCTCCTCCTCCTCTTCTTCTCTGGACTGGGAGTAAGTAAAAAGACTGGCAGGTGTCAGCCAGTTGACAGCAGGCAGAGGTTGCTGGGGCAGTGCTCCATTAGCCCAGATAAGCCAGCCTCCATGGGCTCCACCTATCAAATGTCTTCCTTTGATTTCTGTTGTCCTCATTCTTAGCCAGCTAAAAGCCTCTTTTCTTTTTCTTTTATGTGACTTTCTGTGCTGGGACAATAGATTGGGAACATACATTTTTCCTGGTGCTTAATGCTGCTTGAGTAACATTGCCAGAGCAGATTCCAATAAATCAAAATGGACCCCATTAATTTTCTCACGGATCAGTAAGAGCAAACGCTTTCATTAAGCTATATCTGGGAAAAACATTCAGTCTCTACACAATTAGTTGTGAAACATTTTTAGAGTGCTCAAGATTAAATAAAAGGATTGTGCTAATGGACCATGCATATGTGTGCATGAGAGAAATAAAACATTGCTGAAACTCGGCAAAGGCATTGGGAAGGAAATAGAATTAGTAATTTTCTATCAAATATAATAAGAGACAGGTGTTCAGCTATTAAAGTCATGATTGCTGTAGCTATAGGAGTTGACAGAGGGAAATCACAGCTGTTCCTTTGCATTGATTTCTATGTTTACAAAGAAACTCTGTTTGCATTCTCTAAAATATGTTGCTGATGGCCCATAAAAGACTCTGGGAAAGGGAAGCTATGTGGTAATTAGCAGACCTGTAGTACATGCAAAGTGCATAGAAAATAATCTCTTTCCACATTAATGTGATTATGGGATTAATGATCTGATAGATTTATCAACAACTAACAGCAGTTCTTCTAAAGTGATAACTTTATTTAGCTAATGCTGTGTAGAGCTCTGACAAAAGAAATCCAGCGGTCCAAGATTTGGCACCAATATTGTTCCTCTTCCCTCATTTTCTTCTGGTTAATATCACTAATTGTTTTTCACAATTCAAGTTCTCTCCAGGTCTGAAAGTTTTCTAAATGGTCAGTATTTCTCTCATGTGAAGATAGAATCGTTCCAGTTTTCTTCCAGTCTTTTGAACCTGTTTCTTGTAGGGTTCTTTGCTGAACAGCTACAACAAACCCACACACAGTCCCCACACACACACACCTTTTGAGGTTGAATATGTCAACCATTGATGGATTAAGATGCAATTGTAATACTTAAAATTAACTGCATTTTTACTCTCTCTCTCTCTCTGTGTGTGTGTGTGTTTGTAGGTGTAACATAACATCTAGTCAACTCTATGGTCTATTTCATATATACCGTACATAAAAAATAATTCTAATTTATGAGTCACTTCAAAAATAGTAAAATGCTTCAAAATATAAAAGTAGAATATTATCACATGTAACAAAAACTATTCTGTATAAACTGTGTCCCTCAAAGGTCAGTACTGAGCCCCTCTGGCCTAATGATAGCATTGGCCCTCTGTGGAACACCATTCCTGTCAGGCTTTGACAGTTGCCAACTATATGCAGTTTCCAGAAACAGTTGAAGACACTTTTGTTCTGACAAGCTTTCCCAGTTGGGTGAGCAGATCTCTGCCATGAATGTCTCCTTTTATCGTTTTCAGTTCATTTGCTGTTATTTCCTGTGCTGTTTTTAACTTTTTTGAAACGGTTTTTCATTATATTATGGACCTCACCTTGAGGCACGTATATGAAAGGCCATTAAGAAATTAATAATAATAAGCGCTACTATGTATTTATTCAGTATCCCTTACTATATTTTTATCCCACTTTTTAGACAAATGAGTTGTTGCTGCAATCCTGTTAATCTCACCTTTTTCTCCCCCCCCCCACAGAATTTTCTTTTAAATGCCCAGTTTTTGAGTTCCTGGATTCTATGTCTGCGACCTCCTCTAGGCAGTACCCATGACAGAAAAATATCAGAAGTGAAACAACTTCCTTGGAGGAAAATCACCTCCTGTGAAGGTGTAACCTTTCATAGATTATTTGAGTGCCTGTATCTTGAGGTACTGTTTGGACTTCACTCTCTGCACTGAGATTGGAATAAGGGTGGTTTTTTAAATAATAATAAAAAGCAGCTCTTCTTTCCAGAGGTAAGAATACTCTGTCCTCAAAGGGTCTCTGAGGGTCAAGTCCTGGTTGACTAGAAAGGATTCTCTGAGCCACATGCCAGCATGAACAAGAGCAGAAAAGACATCAACTGTTGCTGTCCTTCAATCGTCTGCAAAGAATAGCTAAAGGAGGGGAACCCAACAGCCTCTATACTATTCCACACACAAATTATTCATGTTGTGTTTTGGAATTCAAGTCTGCCCGCTCACAAATGTGCGCCCTCAGAATCCCAGCCAAAGCAACAGCATCCAAGGTCATAACACGGTGTCCTGTTTTATTGACATAACATGGATTATTGATATGGCTTCCTCACATTGAGGCATAAACTCTGTGTTATACTCTTTTTTCCCCTTTTAATGAATTCTGGGGAAAGGACTCCTGGATGAATCAGTGCCAAGCGAGACTTAGTAAACCAACCACTTCTATATAAACAGTGTGTGAGAGAGATTCTTATCATTCTTAAGATAAGCATCATCCACATAAGGGGGTGAGTTCCAGTTGCTCTGTCCCAGCTCCTGCCAACCTAGCAGTTCGAAAGCACGCCAGTGCAAATAGATAAATAGGTACCGCTGCAGTGGGAAGGTAAATGGCATTTCCATGTGCTCTGGTTTCCATCACGGTGCTATGTTGCACCAGAAGCGGTTTAGTCATGCTGGCCACATGACCCAGAAAACTGTCTGTGGACAAATGCCAGCTCCCCTCAGCTTGAAAGTGAAATGAGTGCTGCAAACACATAGTCCCCTTTCACTGGACTTAACTATCCAGGGGTCCTTTACCTTTACCTTACACAGAAGAAGGGCAGGACTAAATGCACAGGAACAGACTGGATACACTGTGGCTGAAATCAACAGGGGTAGACAGCAGGTTCAGTCTCTGATTCCAAGTGCATCCCTGATTATACACTACAGATAGAGGAAACATGGCCCTCAAGATGTTGTTAGACAGGGCAGCTGTCTACCAGCTCCATCTGAGACATTGGTTGAGATCCTACCTGCCTGCGTCCTATCTAGCCAGAGTGGTACATGCCCTGGTTATCTCCTGCTTGGACTACTGTAATGCGCTCTATGTGGGGCATAGCCAATGGCCAAGGATGATGTAAGTTGCTGTCCAGAAAAACCTGATGGGCAGTAGATATCTCACCCCAGTGGACACCAATGCCAACCCAAGTAAGTAAATTGTTCTGATTTGCTACTATGCATAAAAGGACAAGCAAGAACAGTACATTTGGGGACATTGCTATCCCCAGATGTTGTGTGACCCAGCTCTCACTGACATGTTTCATTTGTGTGTTCCTGTATTTTTCACTGGTCATAACTGCTAGCCTCATGTAATCAAAGAAATATTGCACCTAAAGCTATATGTCTCACCAGAGTGGTGCATGCTCTAGTTATCTCTCGCTTGGACTACTGCAATGCACTCTATGTGGGTTTACCTTTGAAGGTGACCTGGAAACTACAACTAATCCAGAATGTGATAGCTAGACTGGTGACTGGGAGCAGCCGCCGAGACCATATAACACCGGTCTTGAAAGACCTACACTGGCTCCCAGTATGTTTCCAAGCACAATTCAAAGTGTTGGTGCTGACCTTTAAAGCCCTAAATGGCCTCGGTCCAGTATACTTGAAGGAGTGTCTCCACCCCCATCATTCTGCCCAGACACTGAAGTCCAGCGCTGAGGGCCTTCTGGCGGTTCCCTTACTGCGAGAAGCCAAGTTACAGGGAACCAGGCAGAGGGCCTTCTCTGTAGTGGCGCCCTCCCTGTGGAATGCCCTCCCACCAGATGTCAAAGAGAACAACTATCAGACTTTTAGATGACATCTGAAGGCAGCCCTGTTTAGGGAAGCTTTTAATGTTTAACAGACTATTGTATTTTAATATTTTGTTGGAAGCCGCCCAGAGTGGCTGGGGAAACCCAACCAGATGGGTGGGGTATAAATTATTGTTATTATTATTATTATTATTATTATTATTATTATTATTTTGTTGTTGTTGTTGTTGTTATATGTTGGTTTACTTGGCTTTCACAGAAAATGACAATTTTGTGACATGGGTTCTTTTAGATGTTACCTATGTGTTTTCATACGCTTGTAATGGATATAATACTTTTGTTTGAAAAGCTTGATCTACCAATTTTTCATCAGGGGATCCTTTTCACAGTTGTATGGGTTCCAAAAATCATATTTGTTTTTTTTTTCTATAGAAATTAGATGTATGGATGCATGCACACACACAAGTCTTTATGAATAGCATCTAAGCTCAGGTCAGGAATTGTTTAACTGAAAAATTCAGGCATTAACAAACTCAGTATTTCTGCTTGAAAAGCACAATTCTAAAACCGGCTTATTCTCAGAACTTTGTGCACTGAACTGAGACAAATCAGAGAGGATCAACAATAACAGCAATGGCAAAACTAAGCAAAACAGCCGAAAACATTTATTTAAAAGTCTTGTTTGGTGTTTTCTCTTTCTTTTTCAGCGTAAAAGTCCACAATGAATACCGTGCTTCAAAAATATACAAGAAAGCAAATACTTACTTGAATCCAGAAATCCATAGAAACAGCATTCTACGGAAGCTTTAAGCTGAGAGCAATTGCATTTTCTTTCTCCAATCGAAACTCTACCTATAATCATCATTAAATTTCTCTTACCACAAGGTTAATATAAGGTCATTTTGATTTCTCCTTATATTCAGGTACTATTCATTTCATACGTAATTTGAGCCCCAGTTATTAACATTGCTAATATGTTAGCTACTGTTTGCCTACCCACCATTGGTTCCATTCTGTATGGGCAGGGAAATCACATAATACCACCAGGCTGGCTCCAGGTGCTTCCACCAGCATGGTTTCCGAACCACACTCAGCTGCAACTAACTAAAGTTGAAAGAATAATAAATGCAGAGACTATGGGTTACTCTAGATAGCCTGCTTATTGAACATTCATCTGGATGTGCGTGCACAAAATCAGTGTGAAGGTTAGACTTCCTTTGCCTATTCCTTACTGAGCATTCATTCTCATTGGTGTGCAGGCAGGTTTTATGACAATGAACATTCATCCTGATTTGCTTTTGTGGTGGTTATACATCTTCTTGCTAATTTGGGCTTGCTGATTGGAAGTTCTTCAGTTCCAATCCGCACGACAGGGTGAGCTCCGGTTGCTCTGTCCCAGCTTCTGCCAACCTAGCAGTTCGAAAGCACACTTGTGCAAGTAGATAAATAGGTACCACTGCGGCAGGAAGGTAAACAGCATTTCTGTGCGCTCTGGTTTCTGTGCGGTTTAGTCATGCTGCCCACATGACCTGGAAAGCTGTCTGTGGATAAACGCCGGCTCCCTTGGCCTGAATCGAGATGAGTGCCACACCCCATGGTCGCCTTTGACTGGACTTAACCATCTGGGGTCATTTACCTTTACCTTTTTACCCCATTTACACCACACTTTTTAGTGTGCATTCCACTGTCATTTTCCTAAGTGCAAAAACTGGTATGTGTATGTGTGTTTTAAAGAGACTTGTTGCAACAGAGCATAGAGGGCTACAATTGTGCAGACTAAATTTCCGGTAGGCGACTGAATCTCTCCTGAAAAATACAAACTGTGTGGAGGTGATTTATAAAACTATCTCCCATCTCTTCTAAAGGAGCTGAGCAGCTCCTCTGTCTATCAAAATGTCTGCTCTGGGCAGCTCTGCTAGCAACTGCACATGCAATGTGGGGCTGTGTGTGTTTTTCTTAAAGAGAAATGAAAGAGGTGCTTGCTTAGCACAGGTGACGGTATTTAATTAACCCTGCTGTTCTTACCTGGTACGCCTGCTCTAAGAGTGTGTGCATAGCATTTTTGTGTCTGCATTCATCGTAATAACTGTTACTGCAAACAGCAGAATAACTGCATGCCTCTGCAGCAGACATAGCAGAACGTCCTAATCCACAAACAAGCAAAGGAAGAAATCAGGTAAGAACTGCTAACACATAACTAGCTCTTTCCTTTTGTATCTTCTGAGCGTATCCATAAATTACAATGGTGTGTGTTCCTTCAGAGCCCACTCCAATTCTCTTCTAAGCAGAAAGAGTGGATTTGGGTTCCATCTTACTCTTCTTTGCAGAGACAACAAGTCCAACTCATCTCAGCAGCTTATTTGAAGTTCAGTCCCTCTTCAGATTTCCTCTTTTGATTTTATGCCAGCCGTGAGCTTGTTGAAAAGCCTCCTCTTGGAAATTCCATGGCAACACCACCTGATGGACCACTGTACCTCCCAGAATAGTCTTTGTGACCCTTCAGAGGATGCCCTGGAATTGTTTAAGCCTTGGCTCTGGTGTTGCTTTGCCTTCATCCAGAACTTCCCTTATGCTGAGTGCATCTCTCACCAATTGTAAAGAAGCATCCATAGCTTGAACCGCAGGGTCAATTTTCTCAGACTTCCACAGTTAAAACTGATGCCACCTACTGCCTAATCGCAGTCTGTGACCAGTACTGTGGACCACAAGGGGAGCGGGTGGTGCTGTGGTCTGAATCACTGAGCCTCTTGGGCTTGATGATCAGAAGGTTGGTGGTTTGAATCCACATAACGCAGGCATGTCCAAAGTCTGTTTCAGGGGCCTATTCCGGCCTGCCGGTCAATTTTATCTGGCCCCCGTGGCAGTATAATAATAATAATAATAATAATAATAATAATAATAATAATAATAAATTTTATTTATACCCCGCCCTCCCCGGCCAAAGCCGGGCTCAGGGCAGCTAACACTAGTAAAATTACAATAAAAACACAATAGGGGGACAATTTAAAATACAGCTTAAAATGCAGCCTCATTTTAAAAGTAGCCCATGGATCAAAACCTTAAGGGGAGGGAAAACATAAGGGTCAGACTGAGTCCAAACCAAAGGCCAGGAGGATATGTCCTAGGGTAAAATCCTCAGCAACTTCAAACATAAAAAAGCTCAACACTTTTGGGGTTAAATTCTAAAAAAAAGTTAAACAACTTCTGTCAGCCCACATGCACATTCGCTTCATCAAATCTGGCCCTCTTTGAAAAAGAGTTTGGGCACCCCTGATATTGGGATGAGCTCTCGTTGCTCTGTCCGAGCTCCTGCCAACCTAGCAGTTCGAAAGCACACCAGTACAAGTAGATATATAGATACCGCTGTGGCAGGAAGGTAAGCGGTGTTTCCGTGTGCTCTGGTTTCCGTCACAGTGTTCCATTGCATCAGAAGCAGTTTAGTCATGCTGGCCACATGACCCAGAAAGCTGTCTGTGGACAAACGCCGGCTCCCTTGGCCTGAAAGAGAGATGAGCGCCACAACACCATAGACTCCTTTGACTGGACTTAACCATCCAGGGGTCCTTTTTACATTTACTGTGGACCATAGCTTCCAACTCCTGTAATATACTATATCAGCTTTGCTGTGTTGTGTGGGGTACCACGTGGCACCATTTCATCCCTTGGAATGATCAAGATACTACTTGTGTCTTTCATAGCTTGCTTCTTCTGGTCGCAGACCTAAGCCTTTACAAAGAAGTGGGGGGTTCCAATCCCCAAAGCTGCTGTAAAATTTCACTCCACCAGCAGAGAGAATGAGTTTGGTTCCTTCTTGCTCTTCTTTCCAAAGACAAGTGGCCTGACTCATCACAATGATTTATTTAAAGTCCAGTCTCTTTTTAGATTTTTCATTTCATTTACGCTTTCCTCACACTTTATCAGATGCAACAGTGCCACCTGCAGTCGCCAGCAGACAGTGCAGCACCTTTCAAGTTGTATCTGCCCAAAAGGAGAAGACTTGTCGGCTCCTGGCTTTGAGTTCCGTTCAGCGCCTGGCTCCTCCTTCTTATCTATTTCCTCCATGCAGGCTTGAATCCTCTCTAACCCTTGAGGACTCCCTGCATAGCATTTGAAACAATTTGTCACCTTGGGAGATATTTGCACATCCTTCTGTAATTAATAATTATAATAATATTTTTATTTATTTATACCCTGCCCATCCGGCTGGGTTTCCCCAGCCACTCTGGACAGCTCCCAACAGAATATTAAAAACATGATAAAACATCAAACATTAAAAACTTCCCTAAACAGGGCTGCCTCCAGATGTCTTCTAAAAGTCAGGTAGTAGTTTATCTCCCTGACATCTGATGGGAGAGCGTTCCACAGGGCGGGCACCACTACTGAGAAGGCCCTCTGCTTGGTTCCCTGTAGCTTTGCTTCTTGCAATGAGGGAACCGCCAGAAGGCCCTCGGCGCTGCACCTCAGTGTCCGGGCAAAATGATGGGGGTGGAGATGCTCCTTCAGGTATACTGGACCGAGGCCATTTAGGGCTTTAAAGGTCAGCACCAACACTTTGAATTTTGCTCGGAAATGTACTGGGAGCCAATGTAGGTCTTTCAGGACCAGTGTTATATGGTCTTGGCAGCCACTCCCAGTCACCAGTCTAGTTGCAGCATTCTGGATTAATTGTAGTTTTCTGATCACCTTCAAAGGTAGCCCCATGTAATCTTGGACTCCCAACAACCATCAGTCCCAGCCAGCATGACTAATGGTCAGGGGAAATGAGGGTTGCAATCCAACATCACCTAGAGGGCACCATGTTGGAGACTCCTAATCTAGACTTTAACGAAATAGACTTCCATCTATCTCTTCAAACCAACAAAAGTTGACAGAAAAGCTTAGCAAGCCTAATTGTCAAGAATTTGTGTGTGTTAAAGTCTGGCCGCTTTACAGTGACATTTGCATCCCCTTATCAAGCAATATGCAACCTACAGCTCTAGAATATTGCTCATTGCCCTTGTTTACATATTACTTTGATTTGCATAAGCTATCTTTCTTTCAGCAATAAAAGACAGAACCCCAATCATTTGCTTCACATAACGTCACACAGAGTCTTTTAAATATGATGAAAACGTGTCTACATGCAACAGAAATTAGAGAACACATTCGCTTTGCTTTAGTGTGACAATAACTCTTGCCTTGCCTATTACTGCCAAAACTGCATTTAGATTAAAGACTCCCTAAAGGTAGATAAAATGATGCATTGTAAAAACAAACAAACAAAAAAACTCATCAGGAACGCAATCTTTGGAGAAGTCTTGGTTTTATGGAAATGGTTATTCACAGGCTTTGTATATAACTGCAGTTCCACAATGTAGAAGCTGCAATCAAATGCTGGTCATGCTTTAGTCAGACAGTGTCTAAGAATCATTGCCAATATAGTATTTTCCATCTGTGATTTGCCTGCTTAAGTGTAAACCTCTGTTGAAATAGCTCATCTACACAACTCATTCATGGGTAATACTCTGAATCAGAGCCTGAATTCATGGATATACAGGCTTGTGGTGCACACTGAAAAGTTGAGTGTGTGTGTGTGTGTGTGTGTGTGTGTGTGTGTGTGTAGGTTAAGTTGAAAAAAGGTAAACCACCAGCCTCTTGAGAGTGCTGATCATAAGGTCCCCGGTTTGAATCCCCGCGACAGGGTGAGCTCCCCTTGCTCTGTCCCAGCTCCTGCCAATGTAGCAGTTCAAAAGCATTCCAGCGTGAGTAGAAAAATGGGTACCGCTGCGGCGGGAAGGTAAATGGCGTTTCTGTGCGCTCTGGCTTCCATCACAGTGTTCTGTTGTGCCAGAAGCGGTTTAATCATGCTGCCCACATGACTTGTAAAAACTGTTTGTGGACAAACACCAGCCCCCTCAGCCTGAAAAGCAAGCTGAGCGCCACACTTTTGCTTACTTAAACACTCCTTAGTTGCTGCTATTAGATTGGCCATGAGTAGAACAGCTTAGGTGCACACACGACGTTCTTTGAGCATACAGGACTGTTGCTCATTCTGTAGTTTTAGCAATGGATAAACACTGCTTGCTTTCAGGATCCCAGTTGCCTTGCAGGATCATAGGCGCTGCTGTCAAGGTTTAGATCTGGCAATCCCTTCTTTCCCCCTCACTTTTATCAACGTAGCCCAAAGGAAACACATAATGAAACCGAGTATATAAAATGTTGTTACGATTACACAGTACATTACCTGTACTTTTTGTTTTACGTTGCCTTTGCATTGGAGACCTCTAAAAAGACAATGTTTCCTATGTTTGCAGAAGGCTGACACTCACTGTATCAATCTCCTTCTGTATCTGATGCCGACCTGGCAACTTTCCCAGCTTCAGCAAATCTGAAGGTGCATCTCTCTTTTCCTGTGGGATCAACATGATTTTGGGATGCCTGGGAAAGATGCTCTTCCTATTTTAGGAATTATTTATGAGTCATTTTGTGGGATGTGAAACACAGAGCAGTCAAGTACAACATCCCTAGAGTGGACATAAAAAGGGGGTGTCTGGACCAGCCAGTCGGAACTTCCTGTTTCCTCCTAGGCTGGGACAGACTTCCTCTACATGTGACCAGAGGTGAGGGTGACCTCACCTGTGCAGGTAACAAAAGCATAGGACTGGCCGCCATTTCTCTCTCTCTCTCTGACTACATTTGTCGAAGAAGCAACATCTGCTTAGCCAAGGATGCCCTCTTGACTTCGAGATAAGAGAGGGCAAAGGGACTATCTCTTTATGGGATAGATTCCAGGTATATTACTTTTGTAACTTAAGTCTGCCTTCTGGGATCCATCTGTGAACGGAATGAGTGAGTGAGTAAACTCTTTTTATACTTTTATAGAAGACTGTGTTGTGTCTATTTCTTTTATGAGGGACTAAAGGGGAAATTACCAGGTAACTTATTTTAGAGGCTTTAGCGAGCCTGAGCAAACACATCCGCTGTGCAAGTTTAAAAAGGGGGGTGTTACTCTGCTAAATTGTAGAACTCGTTAACACAAGTTGGAAAGGATATAATCAAACAATATATCCTCTCCTGCATCCCTGAACATTATCACACATTTTGATATCTGAGATGCAAAATGTATGACCAGCAGCCCCATATTGTATAGCTCAGTTGATTAGAGTGTGTTGCTGATAATGCCAAGGTTGCAGGTTCAATCCCTGTACGGGACAGCTGAATATTTTTGCATTGCAGGGGGCTGGACTTTTTGTATTGTAGGGGGTTGGCCCTTCCAACTCTATAATTTGATTCTATGACTCCATATTGCTGTATAGCACTGCTTTAATTTACTAGGGACTGAATGATGTTAGGATATTTCCGTTCCACCTTAAAAGGGAGCAGGCTTTGTGTGTCACAGCCTGCGTATTTCCTGTTTCACAGGATGTTTATGTTTTCTATTGCTTTCGTTTCTCTCTATGCCGGAGACGCAAGCAGGGAGACATGTTTTTCTTTGTTCTGACCAACGCTGAATAAACTGCTAAATAATGCTCTCCTGTGTGCAACTTTTCGCTGTGTGAATTCTGCTGATAGAGCGTGCATTAGCTCTAGAATGTGGCAAGATATTTTCTGGAGCTCGTGTCGCTAATTGCTAATACTGTATCTACGGGAGGTCGATGGATCGTCCGGAGGCGACGTGGGCCATGATGGGCTTTATCTCCCTGGCAGTATCCCAACAAATGATTGCATGCTCCTTCCTAAGTGCATGTGTGTATTCATTCAAAACCAGCACTTGGGGGGAAGCTAGGCATGCAAGATTTTTCACGGCCACAGATTGTGTGTGTGTGTGAACACTGAATCTTTTGCTTGCTGTCTGAAGGTGAACAAAGAAGTAATGGATTGTCTTTCTCTATTTGTGTGGCAGTGACAGGCTACTGAGACTACTTGGTTTAATTCTCAAGCTGGCAGTGCCAATACAAATCACCCCTTCCATTCCCTTCCTCCTGGCTACAGTTGGCAGGGCTCTAACTTTGCCCACATCAGGAAAGAGAGGATGTCTGGGGAGGAATAGAGCAAAGAAGGACACCATCAGCAGCAGCATCCCCATTCAATGCCTAAGAGACCCCTTTTCATACTTCCTGTGTTTTCTTCTGAAAAATAAGCCTAAAGAAGCTGAGAAAAGGGAAACAGCAGCTAGCTAGTACAAATGGTTGACATTAACACCAATAGAACAAATAATTCTGTATCTTTTTCTGTGAGGTCCCAGAATATGGTCTGAATACATATGTAGGATATGTAAGAAATGGAAGAATGTTAAAAAGGTAAAGTTAAAGGACCCCTGAGCCCGGTTCACCAGATTATGAGTCCACAGCTCTTAACCACTCAAATCAAAATGTTTATTCGGCTTTACACCCATCATGAAACACAACACAACAAAACAAATCAAATAAAACAGCGGACTCGTACAAACCACAAGTAGTATAACACAGTTCACCACTCACAACCGCTCTTAACCACTATACCATCCAGACAATGCCTCTTAGCTTTCTCCTCTTTAGTGTCAGTGTTGCCCCTTACGGAACTCAGAAGGGTAAAAAGGTAAAGGTAAAGGACCCCTGGATGGTTAAGTCCAGTCAAAGGCGACCATGGGGTTTCAACGCTCATCTCGCTTTACAAGCCGAGGGAGCCGGCGTTTGTCCACAGTTTTTCTGGGTCATGTGGCCAGCATGACTAAGCCACTTCTGGTACAATGGAACACTGAAACCAGTGTATTTACCTTCCCACCGGAGCGGTACCTATTTATCTACTTGCACTGGTGCGCTTTCGAACTGCTAGGTTGGCAGGAGCTGGGAATGAGCGATGTGAGCTCACCCCGTTGTGGGGATTCGTACTGCCAACCTTCTGATTGGCAAGCCCAAGTGGCTCAGTGGTATAGACCACAGCGCCACCCGCGTCCCTTCCAAGCTGGAAGAATGTTACACACGCACTAATGTAATTCAATTACATTTCAGCTCAGCATCAAAACAAAAGCAAAAAAAGCCACCTGTTGAGTTCAGGGCCACCCATATCCCTTTGGGTAGGTAGCCCTGCTGCCCTGCTCCACACTTTCTGCTTAGCTGAATCCTCATCTGACACCTTCTGCTCCTTCTTTTGGATATGGAGAAAATCCCACCTCCAACTGTACGCATGAGAAGGGCTCCGCAGCCTCTGTTGTTATCTATTTTCTGCTCCTTTTCTCCAGCCCTTCCCAATGCAAACTAACTAACAAACCTCTAAAGTAAAGAAGGCTGGATATTCGTCAGCTCTCTAAGCTCCTTTTTACCATTTTCACAAACAAAACCCACCTCTCTTTTAAATTAGTGTAAATGCTTATTCACATTTGACTTTATCTTACAGAATGAGCAGCCTTGGGTGTTTCTTTAGAACAATAAAGTGTGTGTGTGTGTGTGTGTGTGTGTGTGTGTGTTCCTAATTTATAAATGAAAAGAATGAAGAACTATTGCAAAAAAATACATTTCAGCTGGTAAATAAAAAAAAATTCTATAGCATGTCAATATTTAGCATATCTAACTACTGAATCCATTAATATACTATAACAATAAAGCAGCAACATAACAGCACATTAAAATCAGCAACAGCCTGTTCCAGAACAGAAGGAACAACAGCCTAGATGTTCAGATTGAATCTCCATGCTCCCACCTGATGCTCAAAATACATCCATGTGCTAGTCAAACCAGTGTTGGACCTAGCCTAGAGAATCACTCCTGCAGCATCATGTATCTCTCATGTGGAAATGTGGCAGCTCCATTACTGATTGCAAAAATGGAAAAGTGTTTTAAGAGTATCTGGCCAACGTTTGTGTATAAATCCTCGAAAGATTACAGTAATGGTGTCTCCGAAAAATGTTACATATCACTTGGGATAGGCAAACAATTGTCAGTCTACTGGAAGAAGCAAAGATCACCAGTGTCAAAGCAATGATTCTTCAACATCCACTTTGTTGGACTGGTCGTGTTGTTCATGCCTGATTATCATCTTCCAAAGCAACTACTCTATTCCCAACTTAGGAATAGTAGGCATAATGCCGGTGGACAACAGAGGAGGTTTAAAGACACTCTGAAGGCAAATCTTTAAAAATGTAGCATAAACACCAACAACTGGGAATCAATGGCCTGTGAGCGCTCCAATTGGAGAATAGCCTCTACCAAAGGTGTCATCGACTTTGAAAAAACACGAACTTGGGATGAAAGGGAGAAATGAGCTAAGAGGAAGGCACATTTGGCAAATCCTCACCGTGATCAATTCCTGCCCAGAAACCTATGTCCCCACTGTAAAAGGGTGTGTGGATCCAGAATTGGCCTCCACAGTCACTTATGGACACACTGTTAAGACCATATTCATGGAAGACAATCTTACTCGGCTACGAGTGATAGCCAAATGAGAAGAAAAGTTTGTACGAAGAGGGGTAGGGGATTCCATGCTTTTAATGCAATGCTACGTTGTCAGATTTATCCTTGTTTTCCATGTGTTTCCCCACCACCAGGCATTGTTATTCCAAGCTCTAAATTAGACTTTCTCAAAAAAGAAAAGGAAAAAGAAAAAAGGTCTCTCTTTAAACTTATAGGTCAGGTTGTTCAGATCTTTTCATACTGAATCAGTCAGTTCTAAAGCTGGCGAAATCCTTGGCAAGCTTGTAAATCTTTCAAAAGATGTTATCCAATTACCCTTCATGGTCCACAGGATTCTACAGCGTGACTATTCCTTTCTGTGTGAGGAATTAAGTGTTCATGAAAGGTTAGGAACCAATGGAGTTGAAAAGTATGCCTTTGCATTTTTTTTTATTTTTAGGTTTTGTACTCAGAATTTCACATCTTCTGCCTGTATATGCAGATATATTAAAGGAGTCTTCTGAAGATTAAATGACAGAAAACCGCTTTCTAATACTTAGGACCCCACAGGTTAATTATTTAATTAATTTAACAGTTGTTGTTTTTCTTTTTGGAGGGGGGAAAGAAATCAGATTTCTAGTCTGTCATTCAGCGTATGTTACCAAGGCTGATTAAAGAATAAGCAGCATGATGTTAACAATGGAATCAAATAACAGAAAAACAGCCGTGAAAAAGCAGCTGGAAGAAGATGAAATGTTTGAAAATCATCAAGTGGCAAAAACCCAAGGAAAGTTCTTTGCTTGGAGCTGTAAAAACATTAAACCATGGGTAGGCAAACTAAGACCCAATCGCCTTCTAAATCCGGCCCGTGTGTTTTTACATGAGTAGAATGTGTCCTTTCATTTAAAATGCATCTCTGGGTTCTTTGTGGGGGCTGCCTGGTGCTTTTACATGAGTAGAATGTGTGCTTTTATTTAAAATGCATCTCTGGGTTATTTGTGGGGCATAGGATTTCATTCTTTTCCACCCCTTCAAAATATAGTCCGGTCCACCACATGGCCTGAGGGACAGTGGGCCGGCCCCCTGCTGAAAAAGTTTGCTGAAAATTATGGAAAGAGGGAATGAAATACACCGCATGTACTACGATAAAAGAAAATGTTATGAAAATGTTATATAGATGGTATATTACCCCAGTGAAACTTGGAAAGATGTTCAAAGTTAGTAATAAATGTTGGAAATGTCAGGAGAAAGAAGGAACATTTCATCATATGTGGTGGGAATGTAAGAAAGTGAAATGCTTTTGGGAAATGATTTATAATGAGATGAAAAAAATGTTGAGATATACTTTTGTTAAGAAACCAGAAGCAATGTTACTAGGTATATTAGGAAACGATGTTGAAAAGAAAGATGTGAAGTTATTTAGATATGCAGTTACAGCAGCTAGAATTTTGTTGGCCCAAAAATGGAAGCAGGAAGAAATGCCAACGAGGGAAGAGTGGAGAATGAAACTGATGGAATATGCAGAAATGGACAAATTAACGGGAAAAATTCGAAACCATCGTGATCAGAAATTCACCGAGGACTGGAATAAATTTACAGAGTATATCAAAACTGTGTGTGAACAGGAAATAACGTTTGTTGGATTTCAGGAGGCTCTGTGAAAAGAACAGTTAGGAATGTCGCTTAAAAGACAAGATAAAATAAGGACTGTTAAAGTGCAACATAAATGTAGGAAATGTGAGAAGTTGTGAAAATTATGGAAATTGTCAGATAGGCTGATGGAAGTCTAAGAGATGTATAAGTTAATTTGGGTGTTAAATTATAAATGGAATGGTTATTGGAAATTTGAATAAAAATTATAAAATAAAAAAAGAAAAAGTTTGCTGACCCCTGCATTAAACTAACAGATAACCCACCCTGAAGAGAGAGAACAATAAATGGTGTACCACAACAGAGAAGGCCCTTTCCTTGGTTGCCATTGGCCTCAGTTTAGATGACAGGACCACTCAGAAAAGATGCTCCAGGGATAATGTCAGTGCTCAGGGAAGTTGCTGTTGAAGTAGCATTTCCTTCAGGTAACTTGACCCCAAAGGACCTAATCCTAAACAAACTTAATCCTAAATGGCTCCTGGACCCAGGTACAAGACATTCGTTTGAGCGAAACAGGTTCAAATCTCTACAGAATGCTTGGGTGTTTTTTTCAAACCCACAGTAATGGAAGTCCAATTAGAATGTATTCTGCAAATCAGGTGGCTTCACCAACTAATCTTTTAGGGTTCTTCAGAGGGTCAATTAGCAATCGGATGGAAGAAAAACTTCTTCACATGGAACATAGTCGAACTATGAAATCCTCTACCACAAAAGGTGGTGATGGCTTTGATGACTTCTCCAAGCAGTTAAGACATATTCATCCATCTATCAACTGCTGCTGCTTATAATAGAGAAGGCTATGTCAAGGATCAGAGGTAGCATGATAGTTGCTGGAGAACAATTGTAGGAGAAGTTATTGTTATAAGCACATAAGAAGAGATCTGCTCAATTTGGCCAATCTAGCCAGCATCCTGTTCTCATATTGGCCAACAAGATGCCTCTGGCAAGTCTATAATTAAGGCACTCTCCACTAGTAATTGATTCCTAGTAATTGATAGCCTAATAATTATAATAATTATAATAATTTATTCCCCAGCCATTCTGGGTGGCTCCCAACAGAATGATGATGATGATGATGATGATGATGATCCTTTTACAGCTCTATCATATTCCTTTATCTACCTTTTTCCCCTAAACTAAGAAGCCCTCTTATCCTGTTTGGGATCTTCCCATGGACATCTGATTGGCTAGATGGCTTTTTAGCATGATTCAGCAGAGCACTTCTTATGGTCTTACATTCTTGCATTCTTGGAAACAAAGATGATCAAGGGTCTGGAAACTAAGGGTTTGGAAACAAAGCCTTATGAGGAACTGTTGAGGGAGTTGGGTATGTTTAGCCTGGAATACTGTGTCCAGTTCTGGGCACCACAATTTAAGAAGGATGTTGACAAGCTGGAACGCATACAGAGGAGGGCAACCAAAATGATCAAGGGTCTTAAACCCGAGCCTTATGATTAAAGGTTGAAGGAGCTGGGTATATTTAGCCTGGAAAAGAGGAAACTGAGAGGAGGTATAATTGTTGTTGTTGTTTAGTCATTTAATCGTGTCCGACTCTTCGTGACCCCATGGACCAGAGCACACCAGGCACTCCTGTCTTCCACTGCCTCCCGCAGTTTGGTCAGACTCATGTTTGCAACTTCGAGAACACTATCCAACCATCTCGTCCTCTGTCGTCCCTTCTACTTGTGCCCTCCATCTTTCCCAACATCAGGGTCTTTTCCAGGGAGTCTTCTCTTCTCAAGAGGTCACCAAAGTATTGGAGCCTCAGCTTCACGATCTGTCCTTCCAGTGAGCACTCAGGGCTGATTTCCTTAAGAATGGATAGGTTTGATCTTCTTGCAGTCCATGGGACTCTCAAGAGTCTCCTCCAGCACCATAATTCAAAAGCATCAATTCTTTGGCGATCAGCCTTCTTTATGGTCCAGCTCTCACTTCCATACATCACTACTGGGAAAACTTTAGATATGACAGCCATCTTCAAATATCTCAAAGGCTGTCACATGGAAAATGGAACAAGCTTGTTTTCTGCTGCTCTGGAGGATGGGACCCAAAACAATGGATTCAAGTTACATGAAAGGAGATTCCGACTAAACATCAGGAAGAACTTTCTGACAATAAGAGCTGATCAACAGTGGAACGGACTCCCTTGAGAGCTGGTGGTTTCCATTGGAGGTTTCCAAGCAGAGGTTGGTTGGACATCTGTCATGGATGGTTTAGTTGAGATTCCTGCATTGCACTAAATGACCCATTGGACTAAATGACCCTCAGGGTATCTTCAAGCTCTACAATTCTATGATTCTATCAGTAGCCCGTGAAGCTCTTTAAACACATCTAAGGTATGTTCTCAGTGTTCAGACCCGGTTAGTGTTATGGTAGGTACAATTACTGGGCTTTTTCCAAAACCAGCTGCACATAGAACATGTTGCAGGATGGATAACCACGGCCAGGCTATGTCTGTGCAGTTGGCACACCAGACACAGAATATGACCTGGCCTCTAATGACATAACTGGCTTCATAAGCACATTGAAACTGTGATCCTTTTTAGGGAGCTGCAGCACCAGCCAGAATGGACTGAACATCAACAATAAGACAAGCCACCTACCTGAAGTATTAAGAATACACTTCTGTTTACAGCCTTTCATCCACTCCACTACTGATTCCAAGCACCAGTTTAACACTTGAATCAGATGTGAAAGAGAAAGAGTTGTGTATCATCAGCACTGCACTCCAAAACCCTAGATGGCCTCCCTCACAGATTTCATAGTAGGTTTTGTAGAGCATAGTAGGTTTTGTAGATTGAAGCCAGTGTATACAACCTAACACAAATGCTGGGAGGTACAGAAGTACAACAACACCATCTGGAATCTGTCTTCTAAGCAGGTATAGACCTGCCAAAACAGCCATTCTCCATTTTCCAGTCTAATAGACTATCCATAGGAATGTACAGTGGTACCTCGGGTTAAGTACTTAATTCGTTCCGGAGGTCCGTACTTAACCTGAAACTGTTCTTAACCTGAAGCACCACTTTAGCTAATGGGGCCTCCTGCTGCTGCCGCGCTGCAGGAGCACAATTTCTGTTCTCATCCTGAAGCAAAGTTCTTAACCTGAAGCACTATTTCTGGGTTAACGGAGTCTGTAACCTGATGCGTATGTAACCTGAAGCGTATGTAACCCGAGGTACCACTGTAATGGTCAATGAAAGCTGCCGAGGGGTCCAGGGAAGTATAAGAAGGTTGCAACGACCCTAGATCTCTCTCAGCATAGGTCATCCAGCAGAGTGACCAGAACAGTTTCTACCCAAAGCAGGCCTGCAATGGGTCCAGATAATCAGCCTCAACTAACAAACTACATTGAGTATCTTATATGAAAAAGGATACACACATACACACACAAATAGCAGACCCTCCAAGTGTCCCTATTTTCCAGGGGCACTCCTGGATTTATAGAAGCCATCCTGGTTCCTGATTTCATCCTGGAATGTCCTTCTCTACCTTAGTATGTCCCTATTTTCATGGGAGAAATGTTGCAAGTATGGAATTATATGACCACCCAAGCCAAGGAGGTAAGTGACTATCCAGCCCTTAGAAGACATTTGAATGTAGTCTGTACAGGGAAGTTTTTTAAATGTTTAATTATTTTTTATGTTGGAAGCCTCCCAGAGTGGCTGGGGCAACCAAATCATATGGGCAAGATATTATTATTATTATTATTATTATTATTATTATTGGACATTCCTATTTTCATCAGAAAAATGTTGGAGGGTATGACATATACACACATGATGTTCCTTCCCCTAAATGTTTTGTTTTTGTTTTATTGTAATTCTGCAAAGCCTGGCAATTCCCTCGAGCCTCTTTTTGGTATAGATGGCGCCATTTTAGTTACACAAGGATCCAGGCATGAGAAATTGCTAGTATTTTTTTAGAACAATCAATAGTACTTTGCCTCTCTTGGCATTCTGTGCTGCTGAGTCAGATTATTTAAGAGGTGAAAGGTCAGCATTTCCATTAAAGCTCAGGCAGTTCACTCTTTTGGCAGGGCTTTCCTGCATTTTATTGGAGAGTGCATGCCTATTTGATATCCCTTGCAAAGATGTCTAGTCTAACTCTGCATCTTCAGACAAGTAACATTTGCACACTGATATTCCACAGTTGTAAAAATGAAAAACCTTCCCTTAAGACCTCTGAGAAAATGTATGTAGAAATCTGAAAGGGAACACACACATTCCAATGAAAAGAGGTTTAGAAGCTGATCTCAGGGTGATCCAGCTGTAGGGTAGATCTAAGCTGTGCCCTGTTAGTGACCTTTGACATAAGGTGACCTTTCTTGTTTAAATATTCATTCAGCTTCCAACCGACCCCGAAGAGATGGGATTTGCTCCATAATTGCTGTGGGAAAGGAGTTAATTTACTCTCGTCGCTGCAAAAAGTACTCTGCTATAACCTATTTGTGCATCAGTAAAATGAATCCAAAATGTTGGGAAAGGGGACAACAAGGAAGAAGGAGTTTTCTGGCATCCGTGCATCCAAAATGACAGAACTGCCCCCATATTTAGATTAGAAAGAAATGAAATAAAAATGCTCTTAAGTCCATTCAGAGGGGGGAAATGGTTTGTTTGAGGCATGAGCTTTTACATGAAAGCACTTTGGGCTTGTTTTTGATGCTTTCCTGAATATTGCTTTCCTTAAAATGTTTATTCAAAATAGTTTAAGACGCATGAACGTATCCCCAGTAAACGGTATTATAATATATACAATTTAAACAAGTTGACAGAAGGTTTAAAACTGAACAAATTCAGCAATCATAATTATAATAGCAAGATGACAAGTTTTTCTGTGCTTTCAGAACATAAATCAGTATTAGACAGTCTTCCGTGGCATGAGAATTATATAAAAGTTGGGCTATAATAGAAATGTCCCTGCAGATTAGCATTAGGATTCTATGCTTATTGGTGATGCCACATAACCAAAAACATATCGTGATGTAAGTGCTTCCAAAACACATGTGAATTCCAGGTACAGCACTCTAAGATTATAGGTCCATCCAGATGTCTTTTTTATTGTGCATTCATGATCATGACAGAATTGGGACAATTGTACATGATCCTGCTCACAATACTGTTGGAGCTTGCAGAAGTTTCAGGGTGAACATACGTCTTTATTGCCAATAAGTCAATTCCTCGTGACTTCCTGCTGAAATTGTTTAATGTTTTATTCCACAAATTAAAAAAAAAATCCTTCCAGTAGCACCTTAGAGACCAACTAAGTTTGTTATTGGTATGAGCTTTCGTGTGCATGAACACTTCTTCAAATATCTGAAGTGTGTATCTGAAGAAATGTGCATGCACACAAAAGCTCATACCAGTAACAAACTTAGTTGGTCTCTAAGGTGCTACTGGAAGGAATTTTTTTATTTTGTTTCGACTGCGGCAGACAAACACGGCTACCTACCTGTAATTATTCCACAAATGTTCCTTTTTTGTCTCACATTTGTTGATCAGGAGTGCCCCCCCAGAGGGCAAAAATGTAATAACATCAGGGAAGCATCCCAGAAAAACTAATAAAGCCGAATGGTGTGTGGGCAGTCTGGTATAAATCTAAGGTACGATGGTTGTGTCAATGGCAGGTGGCACAATTCAACCACACAACACTAAGGTTGCTGGAAACAAGAAGGACAGTATTTCAAAATGGTTTCCTAGAGCTGTTAAAGCCATCTTGGAAGAATTTGGAGCAGCTAATTCTGTCCCAATCCCTTTTTGCTTTGTTTTTTAATTCTCATGATACATTCCAGTCACCATTGGTGATGGAGATTGCAATCCTATTGTGTTGTTTAGTCGTTTAGTCGTGTCTGACTCTTCATGACCCCATGGACCAGAGCATGCCAGGCACTCCTGTCTTCCACTGCCTCCTGCAGTTTGGTCAAACTCATGCTGGTAGCTTCGAGAACACTGTCCAACCATCTCGTCCTCTGTCGTCCCCTTCTCCTTGTGCCCTCCATCCTTCCCAGCATCAGGGTCTTTTCCAGGGAGTCTTCTCTTCTCATGAGGTGGCCAAAGTATTGGAGCCTCAGCTTCAGGATCTGTCCTTCCTGTGAGCACTCAGGGCTGATTTCCTTAAGGATGGATAGGTTTGATCTTCTTGCAGTCCATGGGACTCTCAAGAGTCTCCTCCAGACCATAATTCAAAAGCAGTAAGCAGTAAAAAAAGGTAAGCTATTCCAATTCTCCCCCCCAAAAAAAGAAAAGCAAGGTGGAGACAGTGATTGACAAGAAATGGAAAGCAGGAAATAGGCTTTTTGTATGATGAACAGGAAATACTGGAGCATGTACCGGTAACTATGGCAAATGCCATAATTCCAGTAAATGATGTGGTAACACTATCTGGTGACACATGTACTTTGCACCACATTGAACATACTTTTCATTTCCATTTTTAATATCAGCTCTGTGAAATAAAAAAAAAAAGTATACAGTTTCTTCCTTTGAAATCATGATTGATAACAGTAATTTACTTGGCAGTCCACTGTTTAATTTCATCTGGCTTCTTAAGGCATTAAACTCTGGTAGCTGAGAAATACGGCAAAATTTGGAAAATGTCAAACAACTTTTCCCTGCTGTGATTCACATTCATCCATCTGCTCAGAACTCTACATTATCCAGGCTTGGTTATATTTTCTCAGCTCCTGTTTCGCTGTAATTGGAGTCTGCCTCACAATTGGATGAAAAGTTTTTATAGTCCTTTTTAACGAGCAGAACTTCTTTCACAAACTTTAGCTTGTTTGTTCTCACAACAGACTTTTGTGAGTCACTGTTTTTGCCAAGTTTTACTTACACAGGATTGATGATTTGTGACTTTGAGGACTCAAGATCAGTAAGGGTTGGATTGCAGATAGGTAGCATATGGGATCCAAAATGCAAAACAGGGAAGCGTTTTCAGGAGAGATGGCACAGGCAAGAGGTGCTTCCTTCTTCTCCCACTGATTTTCCTTTATATCTAACCCTGTATTTTGGAATCCAGGCTTGTAGGGGGAAGGTGGGCTGGACAACTTGCGGAAGAAGGTGGAAGATGGAGGAAAGATTCAGTAGAGTACTGCTCTTCCACTCTACACTTTAACTTTAAGCGGGTGTAAATTTATGCCAGATCCAAACCCCATTCACCAACTGGGATGCTGCCCTGTCTAAGCCTGGCAGAGGAAAAACAAGCCATCAAAATAGCATTCTATGCCAGGTTGCCAGGTCCTGTAACTGAGCGGAATAAACTTAGGATGCAGCCTAAATCCTCCTTCTCTGGTACCCCTTCCCTACCATGCTCCCACCACATATCTTCTTAGGAATATTTATTTATTTATTCATTCATTCATTCATTCATTCATTCCCCACCCATGTGGCTGGGTTTCCTCAGCCACTCTGGGTGGCTCCCAACAGAATATTAAAAACACAACAAAACATCAAACGTTAAAAACTTCCCTAATCAGGGCTGCCTTTAGATGTCTTCTGAAAGTCAGGTAGTTGTTTATTGCCTTGACATCTGATGGGAGGGCGTTCCACAGGGCAGGCGCCACTACCAAGAAGGCCCTGTGCCTGGTTTGCCATGTAACCTCACTTCTCACAGTGAGGGAACCTCCAGAAGGCCCTTGGAGCTAGACCTTAGTGTCTGGGCTGAACGATGGGGGTGGAAACACTGCTTTGTTTAGGACAGGCTTCCTCAACCTCAGCCCTCCAGATGTTTTGAGACTACAGTTCCCATCATCCCTGACCACTGGTCCTGTTGCTAGGGGTCATGGGAGTTGTAGACCAAAAACATCTGGAGGGCTGAGGAAGCCTGGTTTAGGACTTTAAAGGTCAGCACCAACACTTTGAATTGTGCTTGGAAACGTACCGGGAGCCAATGTAGGTCTTTCAGCACCAGTGTTATATGGTCTTGGCCGGTGGTTTGGTTTTTTCCCTGAAAAAAAAAGTTTAGGGGTACTCTCATGTTCCTACTCATATTGAATACTGCCCCTCAATAAGGCCAAACTTAGATTTACAAAATGTTTAGGGGTATGTGTACCCCTGCGTCCCCTCAGAAAAAAACACTTGTCTTGGTGCCCACTCCTAGTCACCAGTCTAGATGCTGCATTCTGGATTAGTTGTAATTTCCGGTTTGGTCAACCCCTGAGAGCAGATTGTGCCCGTGACTGAGTCCAGGGGGACATTTGGGTGGTGGAGTTAGCCCGTTCCCGGCTTTCCGCTTATCCAGGTGTTTACCCTTGGCTGACCTATGCTGGAACCCTGGGTCAGTGCTGCCTGCATGGCAGGGAGCTAGTTGAACCAGAGCCTATGCAACCAGTCACTTTCTGTAATCAATAAAGTTGTGGCCTAAATTCTGCCAAAAACCAAAACCAAAATTTGAGTCAAGTGTGAATTTATTTAGGGGGGAGGTTTCTGGATCTGAACACACAGAATGAGAAACCAAGAGAAACCAAAATGGATGGATTTTCCCAGTCCTATCCTATGCACAGTTATTCAGAAAGTAAGTCTCACATGCCACTGAAATCAATTAAAGGACTGTAGCTATGATAAGCAGTAGTAGAACCTTCCTCCAAAGTACATTTTTCAAACTGCATCTTCCTGACTCCTGGAAGCACATGAAAATCAAAAGAACCTTAACAGGAATATTTGCAAAGAGCCCAAGTGAATTGGGAGTTGTGGCATGCAAAGTTGCAGGCACATTTTGCCTGCTCCACCTCCTCTTCAAAGCCTTTCTGATTGTTCAGTTCTGAATGGGGTCCCTGGAATCAGCATATATATTCTACCATTTCCATTCAGAGACTCTTCAGTGATTATTTCCATGTGCCCCGCATGTCCTCACATTCTTGAAATGCCTGACAAGTGGTTTGAAGTGCTGCTTGAGATTCATTTAGCGTGGATTCTATCCAAATCTATGCTCTCACACAGTGATGCAATTTCAGCCCAATAGGGGAAAACGAAATCATAATTTTAAAACACATATGATTTGCTGTAGGCTTGAAAAGGATGAACAAACTGCATATTTATCATGTTTACAGCCCTCAGGCTGCAATGGAAGTATCAAAGGGAATGGCTGTTATCTGCTCTGATGTCACAATGGGTATTATTATCGCCTCCCTTGTCCTTGTTGCCTTAGTTGCTCTGATGTCACAGATGGGTACAGCAGTGAGGGAGACACATCTGGCTTGAAAAGGCAAACATGGGAGACATCAGAACTACATTTCTGAAAACAGCTAGCAAATTTGGTAGGCCATACCAAAAATGCCTCCCTAAAATTATCTTCAAAGTGCCATTTGGTTGGTGCATATTGGCATGGTTTTATGGAAACAACAGATAGCACATGCTCCTTATTTTATTGATGTATAATCTATTTCTATACCGCCAACTTACAGCTAGAGTTCTAGTAGCTAAGTACTGGAAAAGTGAACTTACTCCCATCAAGAGAGGAAGGGCAGTTAAAAGTATGTGAATACTTGGAACTTGCGAAAATGACGGAATCAATAAGAAATAAATTTACAAAGTAAAAAAAGAATGGAAATGTTTTGATAATTACTTAATGGAACAAGGTTCCAATATTAAAACTTGGTTGTGTTTTGAATAATTCCACAAACAGAGATATATCGCTTCCTCATACCAAGATGAGTGTTATGTACCGAAGTTCTCACCCTGGGCCAGCAGGGGGATACTGTAGTTATGCAAATAAGGGATCGAAAGTGACATTCAGTGATTGGATAGTTTTAGAAAATTGTTACAGTTACACGGTACTGGAGCTCTATATAAGCAGGCTGACTGAATCCTTCAGTTCAGTTCTGTCCTGGCCTGTGAATAAACAAGAGCTGTTTGAAGAATCGCTGTGTCGTCTGATATGTTCACCCACAACTTAACAATGAGGATAAAACATTGAATACAGGGGGGAATGGTAGGTTAATGTGAACTGAAACCGTAATGAGGCAGAAGGAAGTCTACAATAATAATAAAAAATGTAAAGAGATTCAACCGATACCAAAGGTTACAGTATACAATATATAAGAAAAGCTAATACAGGGTAGAATAATTTTAAATCAAATCTATTAGGTGATAGGTATAGAGTTTGTTTAAGTTATTATACTGTTATAGTTAAGTTTTCTTAATTTCTATCTTATCCTTTTTTTTCTTTTTATGTATGCTGACATGTAAGTGGTTTTTCTTTACTTTACTTTTCATACAAGATCTTAAGGTATGTATTTGTTAACTATGTATTTTTATGTTTTTGCTAATAAAATAAAATAAAAAGTTACAATAAAAGATGGAGACCTTTAAAAACAGTACCAAAAAATCAAATTAAAATGACTGATTAATTAAGAGAAATGTAAACAGTTACCTAGGCTTGTCAAAATAAAAAGGTTTCCAAGAGATGCCTGGAAATCAATGGTGAGGATCCCTGCTGAATCTCAGCTGGAAAAAATTATAGGGATGCTGTATGTCTGGAATTTCCCAGACATATCCGGAATTTGTCCTTCAAAAGTAGCATTCAGGCAGAATTTTCTAAAAATTGGTTAAAATGTTATGGTCTATGAGAAAATTATAGGAAAATGATATGTCAATGGTATCTAACACCAAGTAAATTGGCAAAAATGTATAAAGCTAAATCAAACAAGTGTTGGAAATGTAAAGAGAAAGAAGATTTTATCATATGTGGTGGGCTTGTAGTAAGGTTAAAGCCTACTGGGAAATGATATATAATGAAATGAAAACGGTGTTTAAAATAACCTTTGTGTGTGTGTGTGTGTGTATATATATATATATATATAAAACAGAAGCTTTTTCTTTGGGGAATTATAGGAACAGAACTACTGAAACTGTATAGAAACTTATTCATGTATGTGACTACAGCAGCAAGAACATTACTCACCCCAAAATGGAAAGCAGAAGTCCCAGCAAAGGAAGAATGGATACAAAAACTTATGGAATATGCTGAAATGGCGAAATTTACCAGGAAAATAAGAAATCAAGATAACAAACTTTTTTATAAAAGAATGGAAATGGTTATTGAATATTTACAGATAAATTGTAAACAGATAAAAACATTAGCAAGGTTATTGTAATAACCTGCAGTTTCATAAGAGTATATATTTAAAGAAGATTAGTAAGTGAGCAAATTAGGGTAATCTGGATATGCAGAAGATATTAAAAATAAATTTAAGGAACAGCAGAAAGAGGGGGAAGGAAAACATTGAAATGTCAAAATGATTGTAAAATTAATGAAATTAGTGAAAGGTTTAAACTTGAAAAGTATAAATAAATCTTTTTTTTTTTAATGTCTGGGAGAAACCAGGTGTGTGGCAGGCCATATCAGAAGTGTGTATTTTTTTTGGGGGGGAATGAATTTCCTTTAAAATAGCTAAAAAACTGTGTCTCCCCCCCCCCCCAGTTTTTGCACACACACACAAAAGCTCAAAGGTAGACAGAGGAAGTGATGACAGTTGGACATGAGGTCAAGCTAGACTGATGTATTTAGGGAATCTGGTCATGGAGAGACCACCAGTCCTCAAAGCTAGGATGAGCCTGGGCTGTTCACCATGATGACGCATGCCTTTGGCTCTTGGGATAATGTTTAGATATGTGTGTGTGTCGTGGGCTGGTTAGAGGCAGAGGTATTATGGGAGGAACCAGCTGGGGAAGCAATGATTCTTCAACATCAACTTTGTTGGACTGGTCATGTTGTGCGGATGCCTGATTGTCGTCTTCCAAAGCAACTACTCTATTCCCAACTTTAAAAGGGGAAGCATAATGCTGGTGGTCCACCAAAGAGGTTTATAGGCTCTCTCAAGGCAAATGTAGTATAAAATGTAGTATTAAAAAATGTAGTATAAACACTGACAACTGGGAAACACTGGCCTGCGAGCACTCCAGTTGGAGAACAGCCATTACCAAAGGTGTCATGGTCTTTGAAGATGCTCAAACTCAGGATGCAAGGGAGAAACGTGCTAAGAGAAAGACATACTTGGCTAACCCTCACCGCGACCAACGCCCACCCAGAAACCTATGATCCCACAGTGGAAGGACGTGTGGATCCAGAATTGGCCTCCACAGTCACTTACAGACTCACTGTTAAAACTGTGTTCATGGAAGACCATCTTAGTCAGCTACGAGTGATCGTCAAACAAGAAAATGCAGAGAAATGGTGAGAGGATCCAGCTGGGGAACCACCCAAAAGAGGAAGGCTTAGGACCTGTGTTGGTCAGATGATGATGAGTGGCCGGAGAGTGACTAGGGAGAAATAAAATGCACTATAATTTCTATAACTATTCCTGAAATAATTGTTTTATTTGAAATCACCACTGAAAGTTGTGTCAAAGATATAAGAAGGATGCTGAGGAGCTGTGAAAGAAAAGGAAAAATAGACCACAACCAGGTTATTAAACTCATTGAAATAGATAAAATTCAGTCTTTTAATGGCAAAGTATTATAATGGCCCCTCTGTTTTTGCAGTGCTTATATTATTGTATTAAGGAAAATTGGATCATATCTTAATGTGCCTTTGCTTCGCAGCTCATTACAGTGTCAAGGTATGCTTTTACCGGTAGAACTTCATATTACTCTCTGGCTTTTTATTGCATAAAAATAAAGGGTTATTAGAAAAGAGATCTTTAATAATAATAATAGTGTTCCCCGTCACACAAAAAGTCACACCAAATAATAATAATAATAATAATAATAATAATAATAATAATAATAATAATAATAATTTCAACCACAATGTTCTAGGACTTGGTGAAATTGTCCCACATTTGATGATGTAAAGAAATTCAGGAGGGTTAGGGTTAGGGAGGGAAATACCCATAATATTGGAACCATGAAAACCTGTAATATATAAAATCCAATGTCAAATAATGTACAGAAGTATTTGATGTTCTGAAACCCATGGGAACAGTGCCACCTGCAGAATGGCCTAGAATCAGCAGACAATGTGTTTTATAAAATGTGCCGCATGTAAGTTTCATAATGATTTAGCAAGAAGATGCCTGAAAATTATGAAGGCCATCTCTGCTGTTATGACTTCCATTAATGCCACTGTTCACACACTGACAAATGAAATATCGCTTTAATCATAAACTACGTTTCAAGAAATAATTTCTTTCTCATTTCATTTCCTTAAATAAAGCACGGCTTTTCATATGGCTTCACTCCACAGACGCAAATAAATAAATAAACAGATTTCCCCCTGCTGCACGATAAAAGCAAAAAATAAATAATCCATAAAAAATAAACCATAAAAATGCTGATTAAGAGTTACATTTATAAGCAAAGGCGAAGGGAAATAGGGTAGGCAAGCAGAGAAAATTAAACATAGTGTAATATTAAATGGTTTGAAAAGCATGCAAAACAAATTGATAACCAGCAATTATGGGCCAACTGCATGTTATACACAAATGTGTTTTAAGATGGGGTGATTGGCAGTAGACCGGCAGTGGGAGGGGCAAGTGTTTTCCCCCAGGGACTGATGGGCTGGGCAAGTAGGACACAGCCAGATTTGCCAGATTAGGCAAAGTTTTATGTCGGTGCAGTAAAAGCTGGTCCAGAGCAGTGTACTTCGACCTTGTTGGACTACAACTCCCATCATGCACAGCCAGCTTAGCCAATCAATGGTCAGTAATGATGGGAGTTATAGTCAAAAACATCTGGCGGACACAAAGCTGAAGAACACTAGTGTGATGGCCTGGGATTCGGACTCAGATGCTGAACCTAAGGAATCCCAGCCTGCACAGGATCCCCCGCCTCCAGAACCAGCTGAGCCAGGGTTGGGGCATGAGCCTGAAGGGTCCTCACCTGTGCTGGATCCTCAGGTACAGGCTCCAGCTGAGTCTGCTCTGGCTCCTGAGGTGAGGGAGGACCGATTGCCTGCAGGTGCTCCACTCTCAGCCCCGTCAGGGGAAGCTGAGGTTGCCTCTGGGTCCAGTAACCCTCCAGCTTCTCCTGGGCTGCAGAGGCTCAGGGCAGAGAGGCAGAGGGAAATAAGTTCCCGCAGGAGGAGTGCTCACCTCCAGGCCAGGAGAGGTGAGTCACCTGAGGATCGGGGCCGCCCTATGCCTCGGGGCAGATAAAAGCCAGTCAGCCCCAGTCCCAGGTTGCGGGAGCAACTTTGTAGGTTGCCAGTTCCTGCCTGAACCCTGTCCTGCGTTCCTGACCTCTCCTGGCTCCCTGTCCTGCGCCCAGCTTCAGCTTCCACGGACTGCCTCCATATTGCACCGTCGACCTTGGACTGGACTCGGATCTCGCCTCTCGGTTAACCCATGGGACCAGCACAACTAGTCTGTATAGGATCAAGCTGCACATCATTTTTCAGGGAGCCATAAGCACACAGGGAATGTACGGTAGCTTCACATGTTGCAACGAGGATGGGAGAGGGAAGCGTAAGGAAACTGTACTTCCTTTTGGTATTCTTCTAGTGTCATGTATGAAAAGAAACTGATGGAGTTGATCCTCATGCAAAAAGTTTCCATCGATGGAGCTTGTTGGTCCTGCCCACACAGATCCCTTTGTGCATATTCCAGCAGAAGTTTGGTAAGGGGGTGGGATCACATCTGGTGCCGCTGTGCCTGGAATATACTAGATACTCTAGTACAAGGGTGGGCAGAAATTAGATTGTGATCTTCTGCATTGGGGTGGGCAGATATTAGAATAATAGAATCTTAGAGTTGGAAGGGACCCACGGGTCATCTAGTCCAACCCCCTGCAATGCAGGAATCTCAGAAAGCATCCATGACAGATGGCCATCCAACCTCTGCTGAAAAACCTCCAAGGAAGGAGAGTCCATCACCTCTTGTAGGAGTCTGTTCCACTGGCGAACAGCTCTTACTGTCAGGAAGGTTTCCTGATGTTTAGTCGGAATCTCCTTTCTTGTAACTGGAGGCCATTGGTTTGAGTTCTACCCTCCAGAGCAGCAGAAAACAAGCTTGGTCCCTCTTCTATGTGACACCCTTTTTAGATATTTGAAGATGGCTATCATATCTCTTCTCAGTCTTCTCTTTTCCAGGCTAAACATACCAAGCTCCTTCAAGCCCTCCTCGTAAGGCTTAGTTTCCAGACCCTTGATCATCTTGGTTGCCCTCCTCTGCACACCTTCCAACTTGTCAACATCCTTCTTAAATTGTGGTGCCCAGAATTGGACACGACTGTGATCTTCTGCAATGATGGCGATCCACGACCCGGACCATAGGAAGCAGATTCCAGTATTTGCAAGAAACGATCATGATCTTCTGCAGTGGGGTCTTCTGAGTCAGATGATGGCAAAGGATGGCAATGTGAGATCCTTGCACTTCTATAAGGTGCCAGTACTGCTGCAACCCAAGAATGTTGTCTTGCTACCCTCTGACTCAGAGGACTCCATTGCAGAAGCCCCAATACAATCAGAGTCTCCCCTATTCATGGAGTTAACTGAAGATGAATATTTTCATGTAGACAGGCTTCCTCAACCTCAGCCCTCCAGATGTTTTGAGACTACAATTCCCATCATCCCTGACCACTGGTCCTGCTAGCTTGGGATCATGGGAGTTGTAGGCCAAAAACATCTGGAGGGCCAAGTTTGAGGATGCCTGATGTAGATGATACTTGCAATTGGGACCAGAACTCAATGTGAGCTCTGTTCTCACATAGCATTCATCTTGAGAACTGTACAAGGCAGTTACCGTAAGCTATGCCTTCCTTGCTGCTATGGTCGGTGCTTGCAGCAGAACAGAAAACACCTCTACTTTTGTTACAGACAAGTAAATTTACAACAAAGAAAGCATTTGGTGGGGGATGCAGAACATCCATGGACAGTTTGAATAACAAGGGAAGCAGCAAAGCACACACATCATCAACCACACTCCCCCAAAAATATGACAGCAAACAATTGAAAGCAACATGGTGCATATATGCAGGAAGAAAACCCAAATGAAAATAACCATCTTATGCAAAATGACCCAACTAGATGTGTACATAAACAAGAGATAAAATGATAAACAGAACGGGAGCATACAATCTAGTCCATATAACAGACAGAAGGTAATTTTGACAGGGCTGAGGAGCAGGAATCCAAAGGATTTCTGCTTAATACACCAGGATGAAAATAACCACAAAAAGAAACCAGTGAATGTTGCAATAGACTAACGGAGTTCTGTATCACCTCTTCCCTACTTTCGTCAGTTCCTTGCCAGCACCTGTGTTGCTAATCTTAGAAACAATTACGCAAGATCAGGGAGTCGGGTAACCCTAATCAATCTCCGTTTTCAGACCATCTTGCTTTTTTAAAATTCCAATTATGAAACATGTGCTAGAGATCTTATTTGGTGCGTCTTTCTTGCTTACAGCTGATGCAGAGAAGATCTGAAGTTAGCTAACTAATTAGCTGGGGAAAGTTCTGAATTTATTGTTTCCAAAAGGTAGGTCTGAGCACATTCCCCTCCTGCCCCACCCATTGGTGGTCATTTGATATTTGAAAGGCGTGGGTTACATAGGTCCCACCAATATCAATTTTAGCCAAACAATAACAACAACAAAGAGAGTGATCTGCTCAATCTACATAGTTTTGGAAATTCTGTTGTTATTGTTTAGTTGTTTAGTCGTGTCCGAATCTTCGTGACCCCATGGACCAGACTACACCAGGCACTCCTGTCTTCCACTGCCTCCCGCAGTTTGGTCAAACTCATGCTGGTAGCTTCGAGAACACTATCCAACCATCTCGTCCTTTATCGCCCCCTTCTCCTTGTGCCCTCCGTCTTTCCCAACATCAGGGTCTTTTCCAGGGAGTCTTCTCTTCTCATGAGGTGGCCAAAGTATTGGAGCCTCAGCTTCAGGATCTGTCCTTCCAGTGAGCACTCAGGGCTGATTTCCTTAAGAATGGATAGGTTTGATCTTCTTGCAGTCCATGGGATTCTCAAGAGTCTCCTCCAGCACCATAATTCAAAAGCATCATGGTGCTGGAGGAGACTCTAGACCTAATCAAAATAATATAGATATGCTTGGAGTATCAATCGCCTGGATAGCAAGCTTTTTCAGACGTGGGCCGGTCCACCGTCCCTCAGACCATATGCTGGGCCAGACTATATTTTGAGGGGGGGTGAACAAATTCCTATGCCCCACAAATAACCCAGAGATGCATTTTAAATAAAAGGGCACATTCTACTCATGTAAAAACACACTGATTCCTGGACCGCTCACGGGCCGGATTGAGAAGGCAATTGGGCGGCATCTGGCCCACGGGCCTTAGGTTGCCTACCCCTGGCTCAGAGCATGATGCTGATAACGCCGAAGTTGCAGGTTTGATCCCCGTATGAGACAGCTGCATATTCCTGCATTGCAGGGGGTGAACTAGATGACTCTCAGTCCCATCCAACTCTACAATTCAAAGAATAAAAATTCATGACACAAGTCCAAAAGCAAAAGAAGTTGAGGTGGGGGAACTGTCCAGCGTATCTTAACCTGTGCAGTCTTCAATGCATTGCTAAGCATTCACAATAGATTCCAGATAACTTTAGCTTTGTAAGGCAGCTGAAAGAGAACACAACCTTGATGCCTTGATTAATACTGCCACCTTCTGCTTAAAGGAGGAATTCAAAATACAGCAAATGTAGATAGGTTTTGTCAGGATCTGGGGAAATCTTGTTTTCTTTTACCATGCAACTGAAATTTGCCCACATATATCTTTGTTACAAAATGCATTCATTCATGAACCTTCCAAATCACTTTTCTGCAAAAGCACTCAAGATTGATTCGTCATTATATACAGTCTTAAAATAAAAATAAATATATCAAGGCCACAGCGAAATAATCCATAACCTCAGCTGGCAGTGTACCTGGAAGTAACAGGAATCAGACAGGTCATCTTTAGGGAGCTTTGCAATCACTCAAAGAAGCAAAGATACCCGTGTACATTTTATTTCCTGTAATAGCTGCATTTCAGCATCCTTCAGAGGGGATGGGGGAGGAGTCAGCAATGGGGATACATGATTAGCACCCATTTATCAAAGACAGAAGTCTGGACCTGGTGAGGGCTGGACTGGCTGTGACTGACCTTCCCTGCTTTAGTGGGGTACCAGGTTGGGCCATCTCCAGAGACTGACCGAATCTGAAAGATTTCTGAATGCTTTGAGGAATTTTACAGGAGGCGTGTCTGGTGCTCCTGTCAAGGCTACTGTTTCATTGTGGAATGGTGAGATAGAGCAGACCAACAACAAAAGCACTCCAAAGTGTCCTCTCAGGACACAGGAATCTGGGAGGCTCCTTGGCTTTTTGAGAAGCTCTGTCAGTGAAATGAGCTGGCTGATGGCGAGAATGGAGGTGATGCAAAGTGATATATCGATGGCATCTAACCCCCGAGCAAACTGGCAAAAATATATAAAACTAAATCAAGAGTTGGAAATGTAAGAGAAAAAAGATTCTTTTTATCATATGTGGTGGTCTTGTAGTAAGGTTAAAGCTTACTAGGAAATTATATATAATGAAATGAAAAGGATGTTTAAAATAACCTTTGTTAATAAAAAATAAAACCAGAAGCTTTTCTTTTGGGAATTATAGGGACAGAGCTACCTAAACTGTACAAAAACTTATTCATGTATGTGACTACAGCAGCAAGAATGTTACTCACCCCAAAATGGTAAGAAGCAGAAGTCTCAGAAAATGGATACAAAAATTTGGAATATGCAGAAATGGTGAAACTTACAGGAAGAATAAGAAATCAAGATAACAAACTTTTTATAAAAGAATGAAAAAGGTTTATTGAATACACACACACACACACACACACACAATGAATAAATGAATAAGTTAATTTGGATATGCAAAAGATATTAAAAATAAATTTAAGGAACCGCAGAAAGAGGGGGGGGAGTCAAGTTTTAAAATGTTAAAATGATTGTAAAATCCGTGAAATGTATATATTTGAAAAGTAGAAATATTTTTTAAAAGAGAGAGAGTGTGTGTGCAGGTGATGCAAACCCTGATGTGAATGTGACTGAATAGAGGCATGAGTGCACAGCCATGGCTACCACATGTTAGCATACCTACCATAACTATCTCTGTTGTATCACGCAGTAGAGCTGGTAAATCAGCTGATTCAGACCAGAGTTTTAACATCCAGCCACTCAAGAGCCTGCAGTGAGAGCTTTGTTAAGCAGTTTGAGGGGGAAATAGCTGGACTGATCTGCCTGATGCATTTTAAATGAACGAATGAGCACTAACACAGGATTTATAAAATATGAACCAATCATTGCAAAATGTTTGGCCTCAGGAGGGAAGAAGGGAGGGATAATATGTGTTGTGAAGAGTTTGTGGCTGCCAGACTCCCCTAAATTCCTGGATCCAGTAGGTGTTTAATCAAGGCATGAGGAATTAAAATGGAGCTTCCTGTGTTCAGGAGATCACCTTGGAGATGGGCCATTTAGAGAAAAAAGAAAGGTAATGGGTCATTAAGAAAGCAAAGGCTTTGTGCCAGATAGCAAACTGGAGGGATCCCTCCTCGTTCTTTGAGATAGTTGGAAGAACAAAAGCTGAAGTCGATTGTTGGCTGAGATGTGACCTGGGGGGGGGGGAGGTTGCAGGCTGGTAAATGCAGCAGGCTGAAAAGGCCTCTCCTCTTCCCAGGCGGCTTGGAGGGGGCATGGTGTGTGGTTTAAGATACCGCTGCGCCAGCCATTTTGCCTCACTTTTCACCTTATAAACCCCCTTTTAGGCTCACCCCTCTTCGAGTGGGTGGAGTCAATCTGTCGTGGTCCAATACCTAAGCCAATACCTTCTCACTTGCTGTAATCAATAAAGTTGTGGCCTTTTCTTGCCCATTAACCTTATAAACTGTGTCCGTGTGTCTTCATTCCACAAAGCGGGGATCGGGTCCTTGAACCACAAGCCAGAGATGCAGAGCACAATGCTTAATGTCTGTTTGAATCCAAGGCTGCAGCTATGGAAGAAACAAGACCCTCTTGGGGTGCCGTAAACCTCTCCATCATAAGCTCAGGTTGTGTTGTTGTTGTTTAGTCATTTAGTCGTGTCCGACTCTTCATGACCCCATGGACTAGAGCACGCCAGGCACTCCTGTCTTCCACTGCCTCCCGCAGTTTGGTCAAACTCATGCTGGTAGCTTCCAGAACACTGTCCAACCATCTCGTCCTCTGTCGTCCCCTTCTCCTTGTGCCCTCCATCTTTCCCACCATCAGGCTCTTTTCCAGGGAGTCTTCTCTTCTCATGAGGTGGCCAAAATATTGGAGCCTCAGCTTCAGGATCTGTCCTTCCAGTGACCACTCCGGGCTGATTTCCTTAAGAATGGAGAGGTTCGATCTTCCTGAAGTCCATGGGACTCTCAAGAGTCTCCTCCAGCACCATAATTCAAAAGCATCAATTCTTCGGCGATCAGCCTTCTTTATGGTCCAGCTCTCACTTCCATACATCACTACTGGAGGCTCAGGTTATATATAGGTGTAAATAAACCATATATCATAAAAACACCACACTCCACTGTGCCTTATTTCCAGAAAGAAACATGAGCCCTGGGTAAGTGCTAGGACCCCTGAAAACTTGCACAGCTCGAAGATTGGGGTGGCGTGCAACAGTATGTATGTATTTTGGAAGTTCAACACTTGTGCAAGGCCAGTGGATTTCCTATAAAGAGCTACCACCAGAAACCAGGGTGATTACATCCATTTTCTAGGCTGTAAAGAGAATATGTTTCCCCTGCCCTCCGGTTATAACCAGGTGCTTAGCATCTCCCACTTTGTCTTCTGCAAATGGGGAGGACACATTTTCTTGAATCCATTTACAGTGATGCCCATTCAGCAATAACTCAAGGACAGTGAATAGCTGTAGGCATTGCTTTGCGAATACTGTCTGTAGCAAAGTGTTTCTGCTACAATACATTTAACCTAATAACACGCCCTGCCTTGCCACGTAAAGGTATCTGATCAGAGCATAAGTGATTCTTCGAATTTCAACATTCCTACTCCTTTTGTTCATGCACATTGCTCTTGACTACGCGATATAGCTATAAAGTGTGACATATGCATCACAGTTCTGTAATAATATTTGACATCAAGAATTTTGGAAGAAAAAACACATTTCCAAAGTCAAACACTGTATAATTCTCTCCGGAAGAGAGAGCTAGAATTCTGGCGAGATAACAAACTGTTCGCATCAACAGTAGAAGATGTTTCACTGTAATGTACTGTGTCTATAAGGCAGAGAAGTGATGGCACATTTAATTTTGGAAATGATATGGTCATTTTTCTATCCTAGTCTCCACCATTTGAAAAACAGAGCTTTTATATGCCGGGGTATCAGCTGTAATAAGGGGTGTTATTCAACATTAGCCCACTGATTTCAACGGGTCTGTTCTGAGTGTGAGTTAGGTAGTGATCATCCCAATCTGCAACCAAATGTTTTTAATTAATTCATTAAATTACATATATGTGTGTGTGTGTGTGTGTGTGTGAGTGAGTGAGTGAGTGTGTGTGTGTGTATTCAAAGCAGTGTGTGACAGAATAAAACCCTAATGAAATTGTAAATAATTGAGGGGAAATAGTAAGGAAATTTAAAGCAGTAGCACCAGACTTTGAACTTGTCTTCTGAAGAACTGATCTGTTGTCTAGTCCACTTCTTGTGGAAGAGCGTCCTGCCTATGGGGAACCACCACTGAGAAGTTTCTCTTTCATCAGTGCCAGTTCGAGAAGCAGTCCCCAGCTACTAACTTGGTCTTTGATCGGTACGTTTAATAGTCCAGTAGAAATCACTGAATCATAGAATCACAAACTCATAGAGTTGAAAGGGACTCCAAGAAGCATCTCATCAACACATTAACGTATTTAATGTGTTAACACGAATAGAAGTTTGTTGGTACTAAAGGGTTAAGAGGTAACAAGTCGCTCTAATCACTGAGCAGCTGGAAGTCATTAAGCATCCAGGAATGTGAGTTAGTTTGTATAAATAGTCAGTTCACCCGTGTGCTCTCTCTCTCTTCTCCCCCCTTGACCTGACTCGCAGACTCAGTTTGCGGCCATGGGCGTGTTTGCTGATATGAGTTCAGTTTAGAGTAAAGTTTTCTTTATGCCGGAGATAAAAGCATGTGTGGTTTATCGCCAGGCTTTTTCTTTGTGAATAAAGTTTTTTTCCTGAGTTCCAAAGTGCTTGCTCCAGGATTCTTCATTGAAAGGTACTGACTCTCCTGCCTTCTTCAACCGCTGCACGAAATTCTCTGCTGAGATAAGATTTATGGCGTTGGAAGCGCACTGGACATTTACTTAACATTAAACTAATTAAAGTTTAATGGACAAGTTATAAATACTCCAGCTGTTGTATAAGGGATTACTATTATGATTGAAATGTAAGTGATTTTGGAACGCAGAAACAAAGTAAACCGTCAAACCATCAATTCTAGCATGCGGGGGGGCACCTAAATTATATAATTTGGCAATTGTATTAAGAATTGTATTATAATCTGGCAATGTTATAATGAGAGCATTGTTGGATTATTGTACAGTCATACCTCGGGTTACAGACGCTTCAGGTTGCGCATTTTCGGGTTGCGCCCCGCGCCAAACCCAGAAGTACCAGAACTGGCCACTTCTGGGTTTCGGCATTCGTGCATGCGTAGAAGTGCTAAATCGTGCTTTGTACATGTGCAGAAGCACTGAATCGTGCCCCACGTGTGCGCAGACGCGGCGCTGTCGGTTGCAAATGCTGCGGGTTGTGAATGTGCCTCCCGCACGGATCACATTTGCAACCCGAGCATCCACTGTAATTGGAAAACTAATAAAAATTATTACCAAAAAGAAAAAGAAAAACATCTCGTCCAAACTCTTGCAATACAGGGATCTCAGCTAAAGCATCCCTGACAAATGCTGATTCTCTCGTTTCAAATGACACTGTATGTGTATGGGAATGTCCATTTCCCTCTCCTCATTTAATCCCTTCAGCACCCCTGTAATGCAGGCCAGGCCAAGAGTGAGTGACTGGCCACTCAAGGTCACCCACTGGGCCTCATGACCAAGTGTCAGGGGCCAGGAGTCAGCTTTGCCCAGGGGTCAGCAAGGCTTACCGGGCAAGGGCTGGATCATTCCTGCGGAGATCCTCCATGGACCGGATCGGTGCAGCACGATGCTGGAAATTGCGTCTGCACATGTCTGTGGCACCAGAAATCGCTTCTGCACATGCCCAGATGCCGAAAACCGTGCCTGCGCAGAAGCGATTTCCAGTGCTGTGGACATGCACCCACTGGGCCTCATGACCAAGTGTCAGGGGCCAGGAGTCAGCTTTGCCCAGGGGTCAGCAAGGCTTACCGGGCAAGGGCTGGATCATTCCTGCGGAGATCCTCCATGGACCGGATCGGTGCAGCACAATGCTGGAAATTGCGTCTGCACATGTCTGTGGCACCAGAAATCGCTTCTGCGCATGCCCAGATGCCGAAAACCATGCCTGCGCAGAAGCGATTTCCAGTGCTGTGGACATGCACAGACGCAATTTCTGGCATCTGGGCATGCGCAGAGGCAATTTCCAGAGCCGCGAAAGAGAGTCCCCGTGCTGCACTGTGAGCAGGCGGCTCGGTTTGGGGGTGGCTCATGGGCCAGTTAAGTGACCCTCATGGGCCACTTCTGGCCCATGGGCCTTGGGTTGCTAACCTCTGGCTTTGCCTGTTGAACATCAACCTAAAGGGGGAGAATGTGGGATGACTGCACCTGCAACTGATCAGCCTTCAAGGACCACAAGGACCTAGCTCTGCCCTAAGTATACTCCACATAAACACACACATTTGGAGTGCATCAGAATAATCTTGATGTGCATCTAGCATTTATAATGCATATTGAACATGTGGCTGGCAGAGGATGTGAACCCTGGGCAGCAGGGGGCAGCACAAGTGTGTGTGGCCCTACATCTCTCCCACACACATTATGTCAATGTTTGGAGGGGGTCACCACACACACACAATCTAAAAGCTGCTGGAGGCTTTTCTGAATATTCAGCTGGAGTACCGGAAAGCCCAAAGCACTTCTGCAGTGAGCAAGAAAGCAAACTCCCATCCCTAGCTGCAGGGATGTACTTAATAAAACTATACTCACCGACCCCACAAAAGTGCATTAGGAGCAAAAGGCACTGCCTTCCTGAGTTTCTTTTCCTCCATTTCTTTAGTAAACCACGAAGGAAAACAGTTTTGAAGTGTTTCGGACACTCGCTGAACTGGATCAGGTCTGGTAGGATGGTAACAGTCCCAGATTTACAGAAGCCGTCCCAGTTTCTGATTGATCCCAGAATGTCCACTTTTCCTTAGGATGTCCCTATTTTCATTGCAGAAATGTTGGAGGGTATGGAGTCTTCCAACCCACAAGCCTTATGAAGGCAATCCTGCATAGGGAGGTTTCTTCTAAAATGTTTAATGTTGTTTTATGTTTTTGCTTATGTTGGAAGCTGCCCAGAGTGGTTGGGGCAACCCAGTAAGATTTGTGGCGTATAAATAGTAAAATTATCATTATGGAATGGGACATCCCTATTTTCATCAGAGAAATGTTGGAGGGTATGGAATCATCTTCATGCGAAGTTGCCCCTATAACTGGCCTGGAAGCTGCAACTGGTGCAGAATGCAGCAGCGAAATTGCTCACACAAGCAGGCTACAGGCAGCCTTTTGCTCCTTTGCTGTGACAGCTGCACTGGTTGCCAATTTGCTACTGAGTTAATTCACAAAGCCCTAAACAACTTGGATCTTACAGAGCTTAAGGACTGCCTAATTTCTTATGCTTCACCTTGATCACTGAGATCTTCCAGTGGGACACTTTTGGCAGTGCCCAAGGCCCCTGAGATCAGCCATTTTGAGGCGCTGGGCTTTGGCATGCCCTGTGGAACTCCTTGCCAATTGAAGTTGGGCAGGAGTCATCCTTGTTTTCTTTCAGACATCTTTCTAAAACTGTATTGCTCAGACAAGCTTTTGGAAAGTGGAGTGGATGGGTTTAACTAATCAGTTTTCATTGATACATTATTGATTTCCCGCCCCCTTGTTATTATTGTAGCATCGTGGGTGGTAGTCAACTGAGTTGTCATTGAGTAGGCCCATTTAAATTAATGAACATGACCAAGGGAGCAATCCTATACACAGGAAGTTGGCATAAAGCCAGCCTAGAATAAATTGAGCCAGATCAGATCAGAGGCTTGGATAGATGGGTGAATTATGCTGGCATCATTCTGGCTTGGTCATAACCCAGTTGCACCAGGATCTTCCAAGCTCAGCCAGAGACTGCCCCCACATCCTAACACTGCTCATCCCAGTAAATCTTGCTATAGTATCACTCCCTAAGTTACATCCATTAATTTCAGTGCGTCTAATATGAGTAGATTTTCAGCGAAGACAATTTGTCAACAATGTTATGTTGTATAGGACAATGTACAACATAAAAACACAGGATGGTATTCAACAGAAAAATGTTGTCCAATTGTCTTCTATGAATATGTGCTTTTTAATTATCTCAAAAAAGTCCTCATGTTCATATTTACTCTACAGGAAAACTAGATCCTCTTCTCTGCCCACAATGATTCGCTCCATGCCTAAAATAGGCTGCAATTTAAAGACTAATTGAAAGGAAATAATTTAAGCACAAAACAAAGAAGCATTCATGAAATTTTCCTCTAAAAGAAATGCTAGGAGTTCTCATTTAGTATATGCTTTCTCACTGTGGGACTGTCGGTGGAACTATTATCTGATAAACTGGCTTTTAGGAGAGTGTTTAAATTTCCTTTAGTGACAATGGGAGCTACTACCATGATCTCTAGCATTCCTGCCTGCCCCTATTCCTAATTTCAGTTAAAAGAAACAAAAACATTATTGAAAGCACTTATCTCAGTGGTGGCTAACAGAAAACACAACAATTCTGGCCAAGTGGCGGTAATTGTTTTGAAAGGAAGCTCAGAGCTCTGTTTTCTGCCTGTATTCAGGGTTCTGTCTTTTCCCTCATTCATTCTTGAAACAAGTTGTTTTAATTAGCCCAGAACATAGGAACAGAGGAAGCTGCCTTTTACTGACCTGGTTCACAACACATAGTAAGCCAGAGTGTGGCTTACTGTGACCATTGCTGGCTCCCAGAGAGGAATTCATGCTAGAATTGCTCTTCTCTGAGCCTTTTAGGTCAGTGTAGCATGGCAGCTATGCCAAGGGTTGGCTTAAGAGGTCATCTGAATCTGGGATCATTGTTAACGTCTCTCTTCCTTAAGCATGATGGGTAACAAACCTGACTGTGCTGGTCCCGGAGGTTAATCAAGAGGCAAAGTCCAAGTCCAGTCCGTGGTCGAGGGTGCAGTATGGAGGCAGTCCGTCAAAACTGAAGTTGGGTCCAAGGCAGGGAGTCGGGTGAGGTCAGGAGCTCCAGCAGGTCAGGGTACAGGCAGGAACCGGATACCGACAATGTTGCTCCCGCAACTTGGGACTGGGGCTGGCTGGCTTTTATCTGCCCCAAGGCATAGGGCGGCCCCAGTCCACAGGTGACTTGCCTCTCCTGGCCTGGAGACGAGCACTCCTCCTGCGGGAACTTAGTTCCCTTCACCTCTCTGCCCTAAGCCTCTGCAGCTCAGGAGAGGCTGGAAGGTTACCGGACCCAGAGGCAACCTCAGCTTCCCCTGATGAGGCTGAGAGTGGAGCACCTGCAGGCAATGGGTCCTCCATCAGCTCAGGAGCCAGAGCAGACTCAGCTGGTGCCTGCACCTGAGGATCCAGCACAGGTGAGGACCCTTCAGGCTCAAGCCCCAGCCCTGGCTCAGCTGGTTCTGGAGGCGGGGAATCCTGTGCAGGCTGGGATTCCTCAGGTTCAGCATCCGAGTCCAAATCCCAGGCCATCACACTAACTATAAATTACAGTTAAGGAAGAGAGACCTGAACTATTATCCTGGGTTCACAGAAGCTGCTAAACCAAACCTTGGCTTAGCTGCTGTGCCACACCAACCTAAATAGACAGAGAGGTGCAAGGCAGCTGGGATATCCTCCTTGGGCTCCAGCAAGTTTGCATGGTTGTGCCAAGCCATGGTTTGGCTTGGCTGAGTATGACAAACAAACATGGCTGAGTCAGGCCACTGGTTCATCTTGCTCAGTACTTTCTAGAGCAGACTTGACCAAACTTGGGTCTCCAGCTATTTTTGGACCAACTTGGACCCGAATAACAAATTGAATTGGCATGACATGGGGTAGATCCAAAACACATTGGATTACTTCCACACAATCAAGGACTTTCCCCAGCTCAACAAGGAGGTGCTGGGAACTGGAACTAAGACCTCCTGCATCCAAAGTATATCCTCCATCATTTTAACTGCAACCCTTCTCTGAAGGCAGGACCTCATTCATCCTTTAAAAGGTTATTGCACAGTTGAAAAAGGTTGAAAAAACTGTTAATAAATACCATTACAGAAAATGGAAAGATTTGGGTCTCTTTTAAATTTAGAAATAAGAACTATTTAAGAAGCATGACGGTGGGTTATAAAATGATGCATAGATTGATGGAAGCAGATAGAGGGTTTTTTCTTCATCTCCCATAATATAAGAACTCAGAGTCGCTCAATGAAATTCTGCCCCCTCCCCACAGAAAAAGATTGAATTTCTGTGCACAACACCATGTTTGTGGGCCTCATAAACATCTTACCTATCACCGTGAGAAGCAGAATAATACATGCGCACTGGGTCTGATCCACTTGGACTCGTCTTATGTTCCATCGTTATTTTGAGTTATTAAAAACAGCATGCATACAACAAATGTTCTTAAAGAGCACTGCTGTTTTGTAATTTAATCTCTACTATATCCAGCAGTGGGCCTCTGAGTCTTGTTGTGAATCTCACAGTGCCACACTATTGAAATTTAAAATGGCTCCCTCGTGCGTCACCAGACATGGCTGTTGTACTGTGTTCATCTTGATGGCTCAGAAGTTGTGCGGGCTTGATATAATTAGATTCCCCCGATAAAAATAGCTGCCAAAAGTATATTGGGCCTGTTCTTGTTGGAAATACAGTTGCCTCTGCTCCTTTTCTCTCGATTCCTTCTTTCCATGGTGCCATCAAAACTACTTGTTGTAAGAACAGAGGTGGCCAAGTTGATACCAACCTGAAACTTTGCACATGCCCTGGATCTACCTGTGACAGCGCTCCTGCAGGTCATGGTGAAACTTGGAAGACCATGAGTTGCACATGTGCAGTTCATGCAAATGACCTTCTCCTTCCTCTTCTCCCTACAGGCTCCAGGGTAAATTTGGTGGAAAATAGGACTTGCTTCTAAGTACATGGCTAGACTTGGTAATAGATAAAAAGGTAAAGGACCCCTGGATGGTTACATCCAGTCAAAGGCAACTATGGGTTTGGGGCGCTCATCTCGCTTTCAGGCCGAGGGAGCCAGCGTTTGTCCACATACAGCTTTCCTGGTCGTGTGGCCGGCATGATCAAACTGCTTCTGGCGCAACGGGACACTGTGACGAATGCCAGAGTGCATGGAAACACCATTTACCTTCCTGCTGCAGTGGTACCTATCTATCTACTTGCACTGGTGTGCTTTCAAACTGCTAGGTTGGCAGGAGCTGGGACAGAGCAATGGGTTGCGGGGGTCCTTCCCCCCC
>JAXCMG010000123.1:220022-262913 GCA_034642415.1 Podarcis siculus
AAACCGTGCATCGCAAGACGAAAAACTCGCAAGACGAAGAGACTTGCGGAACGAATTAATTTCGTCTTGCGAGGCACCACTGTAAATGAAATATATGTGATGATTGGATTGTTTTTTAATTTTATTTTTTTTAACTTTTTTGTATCTTTTTTCTTGAAAATCTTAATAAATATCTTATTAAAAAAACAGATTCCCTGAAGCCTGACATATCAGTTACGCTGCAGTCATTATTTGGTGGCTTGCTTTGACATATAGAATGCATACGAATCTCTACATCTTCTGAGGATGTGTTTGCTAAATGGTGCTAAACTGAGAACTGGAAACAGGAAAACATCTTCAGATACTTGAGAAAGAGGAAAGAAGGAACAAGGTGACTGAGAAGCAAAGAGAGGGGAGAGGAAGCTGCTGAATTTGGGATGGAGCTGTTAGGAAGCCGTTAGGATTTGCTGATATTCTTATTTCATGGATCTATTCAACTGAGCGCTATAAGCCTGTGTTTTATTCAACTGAGCCATATGGTTGCATTCGCAGAAAAGATATGTGACAGATTCTTGACTGCTCCTGTTCCTTTAAAAATCCATTATAGATTTTGGATTTCAGTGTCAGTTTTTTATGATTTCATGGGAATTTTCTGCAGAGGGACAAGACCTTTCCAAGACTACTTTGAATACAGGATTCCCCCCCCCCCAAAAAAAAGGCTTTATGTACAACAATAAATACATTCAAAGTTATGGCATTATTAATATATACATATTAACTATATGCTACAATTAATAAGCATGGTTTGTTCACACATTTAATCTCCCTCTTGGGACTGCTTTTTATATTGCATGATGTACATATACATGTGCAAATGGAATTAATTTAGGGGGCTAACGATGTTCACCAAAGAATGCATGTCGTAGGGTTTTCCTGCATATATACATGCTTGTGCAAAAATTCATTTTCCCCCTTCACTTTATTTTTCAGTTTCTAAAAATACATATAACAAATAATCCCCATATACTCCCCCAAGAAAATTCAAAGAATAAACAATGTAAATAATGCAGTCAAACATTAAGTGAGTTTTTAAATAGTTTAGAATGTTGTTGTTGTGTTGTTGTTACATCAGTTAGGTGCCTCCTACCCTCAACAGATTGTCCTAGAGTGAGCCCTGGGTAGCTGAATAAACATATACAATACTATTTCGAAACCATTTGTTGATCTGTGAAGTGTCACAAAAGTAGTGAAAAAGATTGTGTTCTTCCCAGGTTTGTTATCCTGTACATACTTACCTGGGAGTAAGCCCCATTGAACTGGATGTGGAGGACAGCCTGAGTTGTTTCCCTGAAGGCCAGAGAAGCAGCAGGAAATGATTCCTATTTTGATGAGCTTTGTTTGTTTGTTTCGTTTAGTATTTGTTTTGTGACGTTTGCTACGGAGCGAGCTAGCAAGCAACAACAGAAGTCGCTTTCTACAATAAATATATATTCCTCTTTTGCATTTAATTTCTGAATGAGGAAATTTCCCTCCAATCGGTCATTAAAAACTGGGCGGGAAAGGGCAGGGGAAGCAGATCTGGGATCATGGACATTTCCAGAGCATATTTTCCAGAAAAAGGTGTGTGGATCTGCTTCCAGCAAGCCCCTCTGTTAGCACAAGAATGTGCAACAATGGAGGAAAAGTTGTCACTGTAATTTCTACATTGCTCATTGTTGGTTTGTTAGATAATTTCTAAAAATAAGAGTTTGGGTTCTATGTCTGTCTGGATATGACTCCATGCCTTCAACAAGCCTAGAAGACATTATCCTAGATCCTAGACATAAGAGAGGTTGATTGTGATTTGCCTGGTACAGTGGTACCTCTGGTTAAGAACTTAATTTGTTCCTGAGGTCTTTTCTTAACCTGAAACTGTATGTAACCTGAAGAACCACTTTAGCTAATGGGGCCTCCTGTTGCCACTGCACCGCCGCCGTGTGATTTCTGTTCTTATCCTGAAGCAAAGTTCTTAACCCAAGGTACTACTTCTGAGTTAGCGGCCTCTGTAAACTGAAGCGTTTGTAACCCGAAGCGTTTGTAACCCAGGGTACCACTGTATTAGGAACTCTACGCATGAGCAGAGATTATTACGTCACATTTTCAGGACTCAGCCATCAATTGCAAAGATGTTCTGATGTGCCCTGGCTCAAACGAAACTTTTCTTTGTGTGTCTACTGATTGGAATACTTTGTTCTCTTAATGTAGAGGAAAATGTGGTGGTTTTTTTGGATACTGAAGAGTTAAAGTGGCTTTTTTTTTTGGAGGGGAAGAAAACTGCATGCAACTGGACACACGTTTTCCTCACATTTTAAAAGTTTGTGTGTGTTTAGTTTTCTGACAACAAATGTGTAGGTTTTAACAATACGTGTAGCCAAAATCTAACATGTTTTACTATGTTTTTACATATGCTGTAAGCCACCCAGAGTGGCTGAAGAAACTCAGCCAGATGGACAGGGTATACAGTATTTTTCACCCTATAGGACGCATTTTTTCCCCTCCAGAAATGAAGGGGAAATGTGTGTGTATCCTATGGGGCGAATGCAGGCTTTCGCTGAAGCCTGGAGAGCGAGAGGGGTCGGTGCGCACCGACCCCTCTCGCTCTCCAGGCTTCAGGAAGCTATCCGCAATCCTTGGGAGCCCGCGGGAGTCAGCGCGCCCCAGGCTTCGGGCTTTGTGCAGCTCTCTGCAAGCTGTGGGAGCCTGGCGCGACTTCGCGCCGGGCTCTCACGGCTTGCGGAGAGCTGCCTGCATCCCTGCGGATAGCAGCCTGTTCTGGGGGCTGGGGTCGGGGGAAGCTCGGGCTTCCCCTGCCCCAGCCCTGCGCCTGGGGGGGAAATAAATTTTATTTTCTTTATTGCCCCCCCAATAAAAACCTAGGTGCGCCCTATGGGCCGGTGCGCCCTATGGGGTGAAAAATACGGTAAATAATAAAACTAGTATCAATATTATTATTACAGCATCATTTGATATGGCTTCATTTTTAAATAAGAGGTGTGGAGTCAATCTTGTCTGAAAACCATAATTGGACCCTCGTTTGTGGAAGCTCTTTCCCTGTGCATAAATGTGCAGAGGATCATTGATGAAGGGTTGTTTTGTTTTGTTTCAGAGGCAATGGCACTCTGCACATGGGCAACAACACGCTTTATTAAATAAGTGCTGTACAAGTCCTATTGTGATTAAAACAACAAATTGCAGCCCTAACCAAACCAAAATGTTACCAAACGCCATTGCACATGCATGTGTGTTTAACTCCCATCTGTGCTTCTGAATCATTGCAAAATAGATTATTGCCGCATTAATGAATACAGTAGACACAGAAGAGACTTTAGCAATGTGTAACAGTCGGTGATGCTCAAGCAGTGATTGGCCGTGCTGGTATTTCAAGAATGCCTCTATTTTCTTCTGTGAAATATTGGGAAGAGCGGCGTTATGGACTTCATGTGGCTAACTCCAAGCATATAAATGCCATTCCGTTTGACTAAGAGCTTCAAATAGTCACTAGAGGGCAGCATAAATATAACAGCATTGCATGAGGAGTATAAGTTAACAGAGCTGCAGTTTCTTGGAAGCGCTCATGATGTTACACGCTCTGCTTTTATCAACTGCAGACTGTTTAATCCTGCTGTTTTCCCGGAGCCTTACAGGTAGTTTTACCTCAACTCTGTAAAGTTCTGGTTGCAAATGTGCAATTTTCCTGAATTGGGGTCTTCTGTGTATCAAAAATTCCTCTCCATGCAGCCTGGCAAACATTGCTACGTCGTCAATTCTCTGTTATTGTGAATGATTTTTTAATTATTATTTTGTTTTGTTTTTTAAAATAGTTTTTATTGCTCAATTTCCACATAACAAATTATCAAACCATATTATCACCTACATAATTTCCCCCTTCCTCCCCATCCTCCCTCAGTTCCTCTTGCTGATTTCGCTGCACATATTTTCTTTTCATATTATAAAATTGTATATATCCTTGCATATCTGTCCATCATGTTATCAACAATAAATTTGTGTATGTTTATTCAAAGCCAGCCAAGGAGTCTAGTTCATTTTGTTGTGTTTTTAAATAATTTGTGTAACGTTCCCATTCCTCCTTGAAGTCACAGTTGTGAAGACACACAATTTATATGTCAATTTGGCCAGTTCTGCATAGTTCATCAATTTCTCTTGCCACTGTTCTTTTGTCAGGATTTCCTCATTCTTGATTTTTTAATTATTATTTTGGCCAAAATTTGATGGGAATGTTAGTGCAGGACTGGAACTGGGGTAAACGCCCATCCCTGCAGACCTCAGAGAAATTATAAGACAGCACAGGGACCCTGAATCCATTCATTTAAAGTCCTACTGGGATGTGTGGTTGCGAGTGAGCTACATGCAGTGAGAATGAAGATTTCGTGGGATTGAAGAAAGATGGAAAGGGGAGCAATTTTTAAAGGAAACAGAGAGGAAAAAGGAAGAATGTGCCACGATCTCTGAATAAAGTCATGAAGTATCAAGGGCAAGCTCAATCCTCACAAGTGGTGGAGCTGTGAATCAAAATCCTGACTGAGTATCATGTTTGTCACAGCTGAAGTCACAGCAGAAGCCCCAAAGCAACTTGAAGACTGAACAGGAAAAGGCCTAGCAGAGAAGCTGGGTGAGAAAGCGCATTTTATCAGAGCCTGAAGCCATCTCCTCATGTGATCTGTGTAACATGAGCTAAGAGCCACAATGGAAAAGTCAAGAGAGCGGCAAGTTTGGGTCAGGAAGACTTGAGTTTTAAATCACTGCTTGGCCACAAAGTGATGGCTCTCTCTCTCTCTCTCTTCTCTCTCTCTCTCTCTCTCTCTCTCTCCCCCCCCCCCCCCAACTACAAGTGAATTGAGAGAAACTGTGGGTCGATCTCCTGACATTATTTTTCTTTAGGTTGATAGTGTCCTCCAGGTGTCTATCAAAAATCCCAGAGAAAACCCCAAGAAATATTTCTTAAGAATATTTTTGGTGGTTATCTTGTCCATCCTAGGTGAGGAAATCCTGCTGAAATAATAGTTCATTGTCTAAATTCATTTCTAAGATATTCTTTTCTTTTTTTAAGGTGTTTATATGCAACCCAGTAAGAAGGGCTTGCTATTTATTGTACCCATTCCAAAGATGTAGTTTTTGGTTCTTTTATCTAGTTTGCGAGTGTTACGTTTGGGGTAATTCTAATAAAAATTGTCACCCCCTCCTCCTCTCCTTTCAAAACAATCTGAAAAGTCTTAGCCTCGTTTCAAAGTATCAAAGAAAACTTCTTTATAACTATTTCTCGTAGTAAGATTTTTAGAGTACGGTTTTCTGGGATCTTAACTATTTAGCAAAGCAAATACTATGTTTCTGGTTAGTTACAAATTGACCTTTGCGAACTGATTTCTTCGGGACTGATGATCTCACATAATTAATAAATCAGATTAAATGCTTCTGTGTAGTCATAGGTGTTTATATTTACATGCATGGTTTTTTTATGAAGAACTGTTTTTGAAATAATAAAATTATATGTATCAGTGGGTCTGGCTGTTAACCAGAAGAAAGAAGCCCACCCAGGGACAGCTGCGGACAGGGTTCCTGAATTGCAAGGGGTTAGACTAGATGACTCTTGGGGTCCCTTCCAACTTTGCAATTCTATGAAGACATTCATGAGATATGGTGCACTGTGATAGATGGAATTAACTATTGCATCAGTATGTCCTGTGCCAATTTATTTTTTTAATTTGTTTGAGAAAGCTTCTGACATTTTGCTTTTCCTGAAAGCTCTGCAATGGCAGTGTGCAGTGAGCGATTTGGATTGCAGCTGTGAAGGGAGGAGGGAAAGAATTCCCCCCATTTCAGTTCCTCAGTGACAATTGCACTTCCGCTCCAAGAGCTGCTCTTACTAGTTACGAATCCCTTGCATCCTGCACCCCACCCCAGTCTAATCCAACTCATAGGATTATTGCGTGGAGCCCAAAGTGCATTGCTCCTTGGAGGGGGTATGGGATACAAATGTAATAAATAAATGCAGAAGGAAGGAATTTATGCAAGATTGTGGCTCCTCTTCCAGAAACAGGAAAACCACAATCCTCTTCCACAAACAGGAACAAGACACCGGATCGCTCTGGAGAGTAGCTGTTGTAAAAAATGTATATTAAAAAGCAGGAAACTTTATAGTGCACCAAAACTGTGCTATCTTATGATGGGAAGCTCTGTTAAGTCTACTTTTTATAGCTTAATTTATAGATTTTCAAATATACCCAAACAGAAAGAAAGAAAAGAAAAAAATACAGTACATTTAATCGACCAATTTTAGTCGACTTCCCTTCCATCATTCAGTGGGTTCCTCAAATTACCCACTACTGGTGCATATTCTAATTTTTCTAATCATTCTTCCATCCAAATCTTTCTCGTAACATTTTTAGCTGCTGGGCTTACTCCAAACCGTTTTAGCGTCTTAACATATTTACAATGACTTTTAAAATAATCTACAAATAGTTTCCAATCCTCTTTTAAATGTTTCCTCCTATTCCCTCATTTTCCTTGTTAGACCTGATAATTCTGCATATCCCATTAATTTCATCTGCCGTTCCTCCTTTGTAGGTTAAGTCTGCTCCTGTCCCACATTAAAGTTTTCCTTCTGGACATTGACAGAGTTGTATGCAAATTAGGGTATGTGTTAGATTTTGTTATTCCTCCTTTGAGATTTTCCTGATCCTGGTGGGGGGGGGCAGGAGAGGAGCATGTGAAAAATTGTTGCCACACAAGAAACTTTAGATCTCAACCTTTGTGTAGAGATCTACCTTTCTTCTTTCTTTGGCGATCCCTTGTAGCCGAGTAAGATGGTATGAGCATCTTCTTCTTCTTTGGCAATCACTTGTAGCCGAATAAGATGGTCTTCCATGAACACAGTTTTAACAGTGAGTCCGTAAGTGACTGTGGAGGCCAATTCTGAATCCACACGTCCTTCCACAGTGGTTTCTGGGTGGGCGTTGGTCACGGTGAGGGTTAGCCAAGTATGTCTTGCTCTTAGCATGTTTCTCCCTTGTGTCCTGAGTTCGAGCGTCTTCAAAGCCCATGATACCTTTGGTAAAGGCTTTTTTCCAACTGCAGTGCTCGCAGGCCAGTGTTTCCCATGTGTCAGTGTTTATACTACATTGTTTAAGATTTGCCTAGGGGTGTGTTACACAAGTACACACAATTGTCTCCCTGTTTTCATCTGTGCAGTGTTAGAGGGTGTGTATTGCTGTTGTTGGTAATAATTATTTTAAAGTGAGAAACTCCACAAATGTATCAATGTTATCCCAAGTGTATATGTTGGAGTCACAGCTTCCCAAACAGCCTCAAGACGGGATGTACTGTGATAAAAGACATAACGTATCTTTTAAAATAAATAATAGTTTTCCTTGAAATTCGTTTGAATTTTATAGTGGATTAGTTTGAAGGCATCCCCATAAATGGTAGGCACTTATTGGCATTTGAACTTTAGCAACAATATGCAGTAATGATACAAAGAATATTCAGTGACTATTCAGAGTTGGAAGGGACCCTGAGAGTTATCCCCTGCAATGCAGGAATCTCAACTAAAGCAATGCAGGAATCTCAACTAAAGCACCCATGACAGATGGCCAACTAACTTCTGCTTAAAAAGCTCCAAGGAAGGAGAGCCAATATGCTTTAAAAAAGATCAACGAATATACAGAGTACTGCAGAATAATTTGGCAATAAGAACATACAGTGCAATGGAACTCTTTGTGTTCATTTTGTATATTGTCTTCAATTCAACCCATGATTTCCTCATGTTTACTCTTTTTACCAATCTTTTTTTTTCCTAGTTCCAGCAGCACAGTGGAGGTCTGGGTTAACAGCAATGGAAGATAGGCTTCTACCAAAATCTTTGTTCACAAGCTCTTTTCTACCTGTTTCAAGGCTGCCTTACAGAAAGGGGGAATGTGTCACGTCTACATTAGTAGTTGCTTTCAGCCACGGCAAGAATGTTACTTGACCCAAAATGGAAATACGCAAAAGTCCCTGTGGGGTATGAAACACAGAGCAGTCAAACACAACATTCCTAGAGTGGACATGTTTAGACATGACGAGGGATGTTTGTCCAGCCAGTAGATAAACTTCCTGTTTCCTCCTGTGCTGGGACAAACTTCCTCTACATGTGACCAGAGGTGGGCGTGACTTTACCTGTGCAGGTAACAAAAGCACAGGACTGGCCACCACATCTCTTCCAGCCAAGAGAGGACAAAAGAACTATCTCCTTATGGGATAGATTCCACATGTATATACTTTGTAACTCAAATCTGCCTTCAGGGATCCTTTTGTGAACTGAATGAACCTGTGAGTAAACTATTTTATACCTTTTATACACGACTGTGTTGTGTCTATCTTTTTAGGAGAGAATAAAAGGGGAATTACCAGGAAACCTATTCCAGAAGCCTGGCAAAAACGTTATCCGCTGTGTAAGTTTAAAAAGGGAAATGTTACTCTGCTAAATTATAGAACTTGTTAACACAAGTTGGGAAGGATATAATTAAACAATATATCCTCTTCTGCCTCCCTGAACATTCCCACTGTTCCAGTGAAGGAAGAATGGATACAAAAACTTATGGAATATGCAGAAATGGTGAAACTTACCGGAAGAATAAGAAATCAATGTTTTAAAAAATAAAAGAATGGAAATGGTTTATTGAATATTTACAGATAAATTGTAAACAGATAAAAACATTGGCAGGATTATTGTAACAACCCGCAGTTCTATAAGAGTATAGATTCAAAGAAGATGAATAAATGATAAATTAAGTTAATTTGGATATGCAGAAGATGTTAAAAACAAATTTAAGGAACGGCAGAAAGAAGGGGATGGAAGTCAAGTTTTGAAATGTCAAAATGAATGTAAAATTTGTGACACATATAAAATTTGTGAAATGTATAAACTTAAAATGTATAAATAAATAAATAAATAAAATTGAAAAAAGTAGTTGCTTTCAGCTGCTATAGGACACATCAGTTCACAGAGATTGTAAAGTAAGTGTAAATATGCATCTCATAAATAATAATAAATAATTCTTTTTTATATGTGCACCCAGGACTGCACATGTATTTCAAGAATACATGTATGAGTGCAATCTGACACACACCAGATCAACATCATAACAAGGAAATTAGTATCTCAGGCACAGTATGAAAATAAGCCTTTATAGTTTATATTATTAAATATTTTATTATACTTTTACTACTAAAAGTGATTTCAAGATTCCAAGAGTGGTTCAATAGATTGATAAATACCACTTTTCAGGTGATTTATATAGTGTGCAGTTGTACAGGTGTTGTAGCTTCTAAACAAGAGACATCTGGATATTTACATTTTGAAAACACCTGTTTCTAACTTACCGTACACAATTGGTTTTAGTTTTAATTTCTGAGATAAGGTGCAAGTAAATTATTGTGGGACGGGGTAATAACTGCAGAAAACAAATGTTGTGTAAACCTTAAACTTTTCTAGCACACACCAGCTAAACATAAATTAACTCAGCTCAAAGAGACTGATCAGTATCAGTCTGAATTCTATTACAGTAGACAAAAACCCAAGCCCTCAAGAATAGTCAAGACATCTTAGCTCAAATATTATTTTCCAAAACTGAACACTGTTTCCCCCACCAACATCTGTGCTGGAGAGAGATTGTGTAGAGCTAGCATTGAAGGATTACATAATCTATATTGATCAAGGAATTTCATATATTAAAATTCTCACTTTTCAGTTTGTGCCTGCTTTAGTGCATTAAACCAAAAAGAGCTCTCTTTTATTTTATTTTCATTTCTTCTCATTGGCATCTCCCCAAACTAATTATTCAGTTTTAACATCAAAGTTATGAGCTTTGAGGTGTGATCCTACGAACACTGACCCGTGAACACTATTGAGACCTACTTCTGAGAAAACATTCGCTACAAGGGTTTGGAAATGGACTTTAAGGCAGCTGGGGAAGAAAAGACTCCAGACCATCTTTTGCTATTTATTAATTAAGTTAATTTTTTTACATTTTTTATTAATAATTTATTTACAACATAGTCCACAACAACTCATACAAACAAACTCACCACCATTGACAATTTAATTTTCAAAATTAACATAACATAAAAATAAAAGACTTCCTTTATCCTGTAAATGGCCTCCTTATTTACTTCTTGTATACTGTTTCTTTTATATGTGATTATTACACTTTTTCCTAGTTATGACTTTAAAAACCCGCAACGTCTCCTGTTAATTTATTAACTTTTTGTACTGCCCTTCATCTGAGTATCACAGAGCAGTTTACAATATAAAACACCAAAATACATACCACAGAAACAAACCGAACAATACCTCCCGCACATCACAACCTTTTCGTGAACTACCATTATCCTTCAATGCTTAAATTCCTTATAACGTCACATACTTTTTGACATGACTGTAAGATGAAAAATTATAAGTACTGTAGTGCTAATGGATAACTGACGGTTTGGGGAGAGGAAGCGGTGCTATGTAGTAAAACATTTCTAATAAGCGTTCTCAGGCTCTTAAATTTGCACTAAAGCTGAGAATATGCTCACCTTAAAATGTTCTGCAATTAAGTTTAATAGTCTACTGATAATAATTTACTTTTCATTATATCACCACCGGCTCTAATTACGGCATTCAGAGTGTGCAAGTTGAGAGAATAAGCAGGTGGCATTTATTATCTAATGTGTGCCATTTGTCACTGTCTGCGCACACTGAAGTTGCCCATATCACCCAGAAATCACTCCAACATCCATCACCTTTCTGGAGACAAATGATAGCATTGTCCTCCTGCCCATATATGGGGTTCCATCCCATCATGCACCTGGCTTCCATTTCCTGCAATGCATCACCAGAAAGGAATCAAATGCGTGAGGAAGACAGAAATTATCGATTTGGGGAGAAAGGGAAAGATGGAATATTGCATGCCTCCATTTAAGAAGGTTGAGTAATCTGTGTTATCAGTTATAATTGACACTGGTTATACACAATTTGGTTGTGCAAATAGGGTCACGGGTGGGGAGGAGCAGAATGTGAATCACATCACAAACTTCATTTCGTGCTCCTCCTCTTGGCGTACAAACAAAATATAATTTTAAAGATGCATTTTAAGGGTGCCGTTCTGTAAGCCCTTGCACAGTACACATGCTTAACAGCCCTCAATTTCAACCCATCACCTCTTTCTCCCTTTTCTTCATAATGTAACACTGATGTCCCAACAAATGAAACTGATCTGTAGAAAATGTAACTTGAGAAAAGGGACATTGCACATACTTTTGCAAACCAAGAAATCTTTAATCAAAATATATTATTTTAAAAAACACAGTAGTGTGTTGTAGAGGAAGGAAGACTGTATATTTTGTTCCCTCCACAACACAATTCTGTACACTGACACCATATGAAAATATATTCTGAAGAAAGGTTTTGTTTCCATGTCCCAATCGCCATGTTGGGGTTGGTCATTAAACCTTTCCCCAACCCAATCAAACTAATATGCTGTTCTAACTCCTGTTTAATACATGGCAAGAATTTGTGCTTTAACCATCCGATTATGTTTCAAGAGAGTAATTCCACCAGTTCCATAAGCGCCTGTTGTTACCTTTACCTTTTGTGCTTTCAGATACCTAAATACAAAATACACCTTGGGCACGTCAACAGATGAAAGGTGTCATCGTGTCAAAATAGCTGCTGGTGGCAACATGATTCCCTGATCACTATATTTTAAAAGGGAAAGTGGGAGATTTCTTCCCGCGTGCACCTGTCAAAACTGACACATTGCAAATGTATTTTGTGCTCTAGCAAGAAGCGATCTTCAGGGAAGCGGGATTGGACTGGAAGACTTCTAGAGTTGTTCAGGCAAGGCAAGGGAGGGAAATTCTCCATTAAGTTCGCATTTAAAAATGAACCGCATTAATTTGTGCTTTCTGAAGCATCGCACAAATCAAAACACAGCTTTCCTTTGAAGTTCGTGCATCTCTGAATTTTGTGAAGCAGCCCCACCTAATAAAAAGAGAAAAGAAAATGCATGGTGAAGATGAGCAGAAAAATAATATGCAAAAATTCCTTATATTTGGGAGCGTTGGTCTTTGAAAATGAGCATATTGAGCAAAATTGCAATCCCCGATCCCCTTCAGGAATGGGGTTCAATAGACACACACTAAGGCAGTCAATGTAACATGTATGCAGCCCCAGACCTGTTATTGCTAAATCTCAGGTAGCTGAATGCCACTTGCTCCTCTAAGAAGCTGGCTGTGTTGTGTAATTTCAGCCTTTTTCTTATCCCCTGCTATGGATTGTAAAGGCCTTTGGCTATATACAATAAACTGATTGATTGATTGATTGATTGAGCCAAATTGTCTACAGAACTGTGTACATTAGCATAGTAAAATGTTGAAGAATTTTCATGCAGACTTTTTTTTTCTTTTCATTTCTTGTTCTTTAATGTAATGTCCAATAAATAGAAACATAATTTAGATAAGAGATATACATATATATTCATACATTAAAAAAAAGTTCTTAGACTATAGTTGGGCATTCAATATATTCTTTCAATTTCACTGAGAGTTTTTTTTTTTTTAAAAAACTGACAGTAGTTTAAAGTCATAAGTATATTCTGGAATTTCTTTTGGAGTTTTCTTTAACTGAAAAAGGCATTTTTTCCAGTTACAATAGAGAAGCAGCAAAAGTTTTTTTAGAAAACCAGCAGAGGGAAAGATAAACACTGCTGCTCACATCACCTTCTTGTCTCTCTCATTACAATACATAAGCATAAAGGTGTAACGACGCTTAACCCAACATGGAAGCTTAACTTTTTAAATTTGTCCTAGTCCCACACCAAATTCAGAACAAATCCATAACAACTTCAGAGTGCATTTTACCAAGTCCTTTTTGGGAGTCTTTCAATCTGTAGTGATGTACATAAACACAAAAACAGGATGGCTTATTTCTGAATGAATAAATCAACCAAGGTAGCTTTAAAATAACTCCATTTGCATTACTGATTTTACTATAGATAATGGATGGGAGCAAAGGAGTATCAGTGATCAACGTCTGCTTTGTTCCTTCAGTATGCAAAAAGTTAATCAGCCCAATCCATTAAATGCAGTCCATGCAGACTTTTTAAAATAAACACAGTGGAACCTCGGTTTTCGAACGTAATCCTTTCCGGAAGACAGTTTGACTTCTGAAGCGTTCGAAAACTGAAAGCGGAAGCCTCAATACAGTAAGGAAACTCAATATGGAAGCCGCGTGGCACATTAAGCTTCGGAAAATTGTTCGAAAACCGAAGCAGTTACTTCTGGGTTTTCGATGTTTGAAGGCCGAAACGTGCATTAACAGAGACGTCCGACAACCGAGGTTCTGCTGTAAATGATGTGGAAAAGTAGAGAACCAAACAGAAGACTAGAAAAATGAGAAACTGAGAGAAACCAACATTCACAGAGCTGAATCCCTAGCCCATGCCTGCTTTCCGTGGGATTTAAATGCGTAATTCAACACTTGAAAGGAATTTACTAGGATTTGGGTGTGTGGGTGTTTTTTTAAGTACAGATCGCTTTACTTGTGAATGCTGTAAATGAGGGATAGAAAGGAGAAGAAGCTGTATGTTTGTTTGTTTGTTTGTTTGCTTGTTTGTAAATTGAGCACCACTGATTTATAGGCAATGCAGATAGATTTCATTAAAACTGCAGATGCGAGAAATGCAAAAACAGTGGTGTTCAAAATTGCTTTGCATCAGACAGTTTTAGTTTCCTTAGTTGCACTGTTAAATGTAGATCCTATGAGCTGCTAGGCTAGCAAAAATAGCTACAGCTGGCTCCCATTGACTGACTAGTAGCCAGTAGCATGACTGTACCATTGCTTTATCCACACACAGAATATATTCTACCAAGCATAAAATGCAGCTCGTGGCTGTTGGGATAAAGGATTTTGTGGGGATATGGGATTTCGTAGCCCAGCTACAGCAGCTACACCCAGCTGCCAGATGCAGTTTAATGAGGCAGTGTGGTGTAATGGTTAGAGTGTCAGACTAGGATCCGCACTCAGCCATGAAGCTTGCTGGGTGACCTTGGGCCAGTCACTCCCTCTCAGCCTAACCTACCTCAAAGGGTTGTTGTGAGGATGAACACACAAAATCAAAATAGATGTGCCTCCACACATGGCAGAAATCTTGCAGAGCATTCAGTAAGAATAGGGGAGAGGGACACTTGCACCAAATCCTATATTGTTCCATTTGTGGCCTTACCCACTTCAGTAACACAACTTTATTCAGCGCTTAACGCAATGAATCTCCCACATGGCAGATGTGGCAGAGGAGAGATTCAGTGCAAAACTTTAGAATAATGACAAACGTTACGTCCTTCACTCTGAAATAGTAGAATATCTCAGTGTAAGAACTACATGCTTTTTAAAATATATATATACAGGGTGAGTCTTTTAAAAGAGGCCCCATGAAACATGGATACTCTGTATCCACAGGGCCTCTTTTAAAGGACTCACCCTGTATATATTTATACTATTCAGGTTTATAGGTTACATTAATTTTACAATCATTTTAACGTTTCAAAACTTGACTTCCTTCCCCCTCTTTCTGCAGTTCCTTAAAGTTATTTTTTAATATCCAAATTCACTTAATTTACTCATTTATTCATCTTCTTTAAATCTATACTCTGCAGGTCGCTACAATAATCCTGCCAATGTTTTTATCTGTTTGCAATTTATCTGTAAATATTCAATAAACCATTTCCATTCTTTTATAAAAAAAATTGTTATCTTGATTTCTCATTCTTTCAGTAAGTTTTGCCATTTCTGCATATTCCATACGTTTTTGTATCCATTCTTCCTTTGCTGGGACTTCTGCTTTTTTTCATTTTGGGGCGAGTAGCCTTCTTGCTGCTGTAGTAGCATACATAAATCAATTTTTACACAATTTAGGCAGTTCTGTCCCTATAATTCCCAAACGAAAAGCTTCTAGGTGTTTGGGTTTTTTTACAATGTTTATTTTAAACATCCTTTTCAATTCATTCTATATCATTTCCCAGTAAACTTTAACCTTCCTACAAGTCCACCACATATGACCACATGCTTTACTGCTAACCAATTCACCAACTTAAACCAATGTAGTTGTGACTACATTGCCCACTTAAGGAACAAACTTTCTGAATGCTTTGATCAGTAGTTTGGCTATGAGCTTTTTCTCTCCAGTGAATATGTGCTTAGGATGGAACATATTGACTATTGCATTAGTACAGTACAGTTTTTCCTCACTGTGATATTACATTGGTGTTTTCTGTGTGACTTCACCAAGAGACGCTCTGCTGCAGGTAATTTTAGATCTGATTGCAGCAATGGAGTTAAAAAAGTAGTATTTATAAGTGCAAACTATGACTTGATTTCCAATGTGAAAGAATAGTGTTAAACTAATCATTTTAGATATTTGAAATCTATACTGCCAACCTTTAATCATACAGAAGAAAATTGCTGTCAGGTCTCGTAATTTCTTGCCGCGATATCTTCCCGCAGCCTAGTTGCAAAAGAGGCAATTTAATTAAACTTACGTTTTCATTGAGTTCAAGTACTATTGTACTCAATGAAGTTAACTTCCGAGAAGACACGAATAGGATTTCACTATCAATATTCTCTTTACACAAATAAAAACCCTGGCATTCTTGAGAATTGTGCTACCCAAGTATTTGTATGAAAACTGATTTTTAAATTAAGTATTCTGCCTGATCAGCAGCATCTTTTTTGTCAATAAAAAATGTTTTTGCTCAAGAAATCCAATTGAGCAAAGGTAGAATCCTCTTCATATCTACTCAGCAATAGTTCAATGGGTCTTATTCCCAGACAAGTGTGTTGAGGATTGCGGACTAACTGTTTACATCATTTCAATGGGATTACTCCTGGATACATGTAGAATTTGCCACATTGAGGCTATAAATTTATACATGGATTTCGAGCCCTTCTAAAAGGGGCAGGTTGTTTTGCAGAAACCCAATACGCAGTGTGATTTTATCATCCCGCTCTAAAAACGAAAGTGCTATTCCTGACCTTTTCTGCAATACAGTATTTAGTCATTACAACTATGTCACTAGATACCCGGGATTAAAATGTGACCACAGTAAGCCCCTTGATGTTTTATGCATTTTGCTGAATTGATGCAGCAAATGGCAAAACAATCTACAAGGTTAAATGTATTAATTACATTCAAAAATATTGACACTTGACTGTGGCAACAAAACGGTGAACTCATTTACCTCTTGCATTTCTGGACAAGACTCCCTGAAGAACTGCAGTGGTCTTCAAGGTATTACACTGTTCTGCAGGGACAATTCTTCTTTTTAAAGATTCTTCAATCTTTATTATTATTATTATTATTATTATTATTATTATTTCTGGTCATCTTAAACAAGCAAAATAAATAAAAAAAGAATCTGGCTGCATCCCTTCATTTCTCCCTTATTCCTAACATGTGAGAAGAGGCAAGGAAAAAGGTGGTTAGATTGTCAGAAGCTGTTGACTTCATTTGCCCATATTTATCCGCCCTGTCAAAAGGCGGTGAAGATAAGAGAAGCGGGATTTTCTTCTGCAGCTGAAAGATAAAGAATGCTGTGTCATGCAACTAGCTGAAGAAGACGGTGATTTCTAAACTGCATCATGCTCTCGTTTGAAGGTAGAGTTGGAACAAGAAAATGGAGGGGAACTAGCAGAGGGTCAAAGGGGCAAGTGTGAGGAAGGCAGGAAGGAAGGAACTCCCTTCAATGACCGGATGAAGATGAGATGGAAAGAGGGTTTCTACAGCTTACAACTTTCCTCCTATTGCCCAAGTCATTCTTCAAGTTGCTTTATAGAAGCTCATGAGATTGTATTGGAGCAGAGAGACTATTTCCATCATGACGGTGGTGGTCTCTGGCTTTGCAGCATTCACTCAGCTTCCTTTTTCAGGCTGCCTCAGCCCTCCTGCATTGTGGGTTCCCCTCAGAGAACTCTTGGAACTGATTGTTTTTCCAAGGAAACGGAGAATATCACATCTTTGTAAAATATGGAATAACCTCAGACCCTCTTGGTGTCCTAGTTTTCCAGGGACAGCCCCAGATTTACAGAAGCTGTCCTGGTTTCTAATTTGAACCTTTTCCTTAGGACCTCCTTATTTTCATCGGTGAAATGTTGAGGGGTATGGAGTTATGTGACCCCTGATCCAAGGAGGTACAACGTTTAGAAGACATGTGAAGGCAGCGTAGGGTTTTTTAAAAAAAATGTTTAATGTCTTATTATGTTTTTATATATATTGAAAGCCATCCAGAGTGGCTGGGGCAACCCAGTCAGATGGTTGCGGTATAAATAATAAAATTATTACTATTATTATGGACTAGGACATCCCTATTTTCATTGGTGAAATGTTGGAGGGTATGTATCCTGTGTACCACTGTTGGCCATGGTTGTTAATTTTTGAAATGGTATTAATTTTGTTTACTAATAAGAAGCACTGTGGTAAGTTTGACTAATTGTGAGTTTTCTTGCAGCAGGAGGCAACATGTGTCCCTCCATTGTTCTTGGACTCCCACCTTCCATTGTCCTAGCCAACATGGCTTTGTTGTGAGGGATGTTGGGCGCTGTAGTTAAACAGCTTCTAGAATAACATCTGGAGGGACACAGGTTACCAAGCCCAGCTCAAGAGGTACACAAGAGTATGTTTATAGCTGAAAGAATTGTTGACACGCCCCAATTTATATATATCCAAAGCATACTTTTCAGAGGATACTTGAAAAAGAAATAAGCTTTCAATGTCCACACAACTCTTCGCAATGGTTCTTCTCTTTGACTGCATGTGCTGCATAGTGGGCCTGTGTTCAATTTAAAACGAGAAACGTTTGAAAGATGTAAATTTGATGAAAAATTGAGTTAAAAGCTATGAGGAAAAAGGGGTAAGGATTTGCCGAACTAATGATATGATTGGGAATACAAAAAAAGGGAGGCGTGAGGAGGTCAAAGAAACAAGCTAATTAGAATTTTGGAAAAATGAGAAAATTGGGGTTTTTTTGTTTTTTTATTATTTTTCTTTTGTGTTGTTATGTGTTTGAGTGTTTTATTGTTGTATTTTCTGTATTTTTTGTAGTTCTCTTTTGTATGTTTTCCTTTTGCTATGATTATTTTCTGTTTTGTTTGTGAAAACTTTAATAAATATCTTTTTTAAAAATGAAAATAAAACGAGAAACGTTTGGATCAAACACTCACTCAGCAGCAAAGGTGCTTGGATATACTAGGCAAATCACTATTTCAGTTTAAGATGTGTGAGGATCGATCCCATACTCTGACTTCCTTGGAGGTAGCAGGGTACAAAAGTAAGCAACTCTGACACATAGACAAAATAACTGTCACCCATATAGTAGTCTTTATTGTATTCTAACATTCTTTTGGAAGGCATTGCCCATGGAAAATATAGAAATAAGAATTTAAGGAGCATTTGAATATATTGATGACACATCATAATGGTTCCAGCAGAAGAACCTTACCAGCTTGTGTGCTTGGATTCACAAACTGAAATGTATTTAATTCCAGTGTTTCAGGTACTTTGGGTAGCTTTCTTCTGGAATAAACAAGTAAACGTAATTACTCTAGAGTTAGAACTTCTACAAAGAAAAGCCCACGTAAAGTACCCCTTTTTGTACAAACAACAGCTGAGGTGGCAAAAATGGATTTACTGAACTACTTCAGACTGGTTCAGATCTCGATTTACATGGATTCTCCATATCATTTTTAATTTTTAAAAAATCCACTTGAAGAGAATTGGGCTGTCTAGCATACTAGGCTAGGCTAGCTGCATGTCCCAGGGCTTGGATTTTTTGAATGGAAAAGAATTCATGCAGTTGGATATATACAGCTCAGACACTGGTTTGGGCCAGGAAATGGGGAAATAATACTGAACAGCAAGTGAAGAGAGAGGTTTGCCAAAGTCTTTTTAAAAGAACGCATTAAAGAGCCCTTTGACTATGACCAAACACGTGTGGAAGAGCCAATTTTACTGATCTTATGTCACTTGTTGTTCCATTGAAAAGAGGTCCTCTCTTAAAATTCAGTTGCCAACCACAGGTCTACCTGTGTGTTTGCAATCACCACTTACTCAACTCTGTATCCATAAGTTTTACAATCTAATTATTCCTATGTTTACTCTGAGGTGAGCCCCACCAAGTTGTGGCACTTATAGGATAGTATCCTGAGATAACTCTCAGATAAATGTGTATTGAATTGTAGCCTTACTTGAGAGTATGACCGGTTGAAATCCGTTGGATTTACTTATGAGTAAACATGGCTAGCTTCAGTCCATATATATACTTAGGAACAAAAACTAACAGCTGCATCATTTCATGTTTTAATGGGACTTACTGCCTGGAAGATCTCAGCCTTGAGTAGATGTGTTTTTGGACCAATGGTTATTTTGAAAGTGAGCAAATATTCTGGTGGCCAACCTAATTTTTTACTTTCATTTTAAAGTTAGAGTGACATGAGTTGTGGACATTTGGATTGGTTTCATCATCAGTTAAATGTGTGTGTATGTGTGTGTGTGTGTGTATAAACTTGATTTCCCCTTGCTAATGGATGCTATTTATTAAATTCTAAAGTTGCACACCATCCTGCCCTCTTCTAAAATCTGGTTCAAAGCTCACATGTAAAAAAAAAATGTTATACTGGGACACCATGGAAAGCAGTTTAAAAGTATTCCTCAACTTTCTTTTCCACTTAGAAGAAAAATTTCCAGGCTAGTAATATTATGGTGCAGTGTAATTTGATGCATGATGACTTGGAAGTAAGTTTGTGTCTTCCCAGGAAAGTTTATCATGGTTGCATCTTAAACACACACTGCTTTACATCTCTTTCCTACCAGACAAATTAAAAGTACCATTTAAAGTTATGGAAACTATTTTTAGAAACAGTATTCCTCAGGAATTTCTTTGAACTGCATGAAGTCATGTTAAAATATTTAGGATATAGAAAGCAGAAATGCTCATCAAGATACAAGGCAACAATTACACTTACTTTGCACATAAGCTTTTTGTTATGTATAAAATGGCACAAAATAAATTAAGTCATCTTATTTATTCATCGGGTTTAAGTGACTAAGATGACATCAGCACAAAAAAGAATGCTAAGCAAAAATACCTTTGCAATGTTTGGAATGCTAACATTTTCTCCATTTTTCTCAACAAAAATGGTCAGCTTTTGCTAGCTACCATTATTTCCTTTCGGTATTTTTTTAAAAGACGTTTTCTATACAGACTCAAAGGTAATCCTGGCACTTGAGCCCAGATCAACAGTTTGCTTTAGTGTGTATAATGTTGGTGGCCATCTTCCTCCCTGCTTTGGAGTCAGTGCTAAAAGTACAATGAAAAATGCGTGGCTAGTGATTATTTTGGTAACCATTCAAAAGTCAAAAGCAACTACAACACCGTGTTAACGTTTAAGAATCCGCTTTAGTTTGGACACACGTTTCTAGCAGTTTATATTAAAAGAGATGTAAATGCTCGGTTTTAAAAAAAAAACAGCCACCATCAGACTTGTTGTTAAATGGTAAAACTTCGGTGGGCTTTGAAACTTGTACACGAACAACCAAAACGGACCGTTTCAATCCAGCGGGATGTTTTAAAACTCTTTTAATGGTACAAAACACGAGACTGGCGTAATTCTTTCCAGCTCTCCGGAATGACATTGGAAGTTGGAAATGCGCGTCCGCAGGAGGAGGATTTCCCTGGATTAAGTGTTAAATGTAAGGTTAACAGTTGACTCGAGTTTCCTGCAAACTATGAAACCTTTCGGAGGGGTGTGTGTTTTAAAGTGAGAATGGGAAGCCGATGCGATCGGGAAAACAATCACTTTGTTTTGGAGAGGGGTGGGGGATGGGGGAGAGCGAGCGAGCCCCCCGCGCTCGCATCTGTTTGTGCGCTCCGGCTCCTCTTTTGTAACGCTGGCGCAGAGTCACTTTCTGCGTGATCTAATGAAGGCAACCGAATTGCTGCAGTCAGGGGAGGTAAGCAATGCCTTACAATGAAACGCTAACCGTGCGTGTAAGCAGCCGAGGAGAGAGAGAGAGGGTGTGAGTTCGTAGCGAGGTGGGGGGAGGGCCGATCCCCCCCTTCCCCCCAAACCAGGCTCCTCCTCGCCCTGGCCAATCTAACAAAAACAACCGTGAAAGAGTGAATGGGCCACTAACGGGAGTGAGCAAACACAACAGGAAGGGGGTGGGAGCTCGATGCTAAAGAGCCACCACCGCTCAGCATCCCCTCCCCCCGCTTCCCTGCCTTCCTCTTGCAGGAGCTTAGCAAGCTCCCCCCCCCTCCATTCACCAAATAAAGAACCACCGCCTGCCTCTTCTTCCCCCCCACCCCACCCCAGGAGGGAGCTTACTCCGGAGTAACCTCGTTTCTCCTCCTGGCGCTGCGTTGTTACGCGCTGTAGCCACCCACGCTTTTGCAAGATGGGCCTTTGGTGAAGCCAGGCGACTTCGATGGGTGTGTGTTTTAAAAGAAACTTCGGACGCAAAAAGGAAGCCATGCCGTGCAGGCTGATTCCCCAGCGCCATTGGGATAAATGGGTTTAGCCACCTCTACCCCTCTCTCTAACCTCACGCACTTTCCGGGGAGTTAAGGTAGCGTTATAGTTAGGATCGTGCTTGCAAGGCCGTTGTGCGCCGAAGGACCTTTTTACACAGCAGCCTTCGCAAGTTTGGCGGGCCACCGGCAAGCCTTTCTGAAACCATCGCGAAGTTAACCCAGGAGGGCCTGATTCGGGGCAAGAGATGCAGCAGCAGCAGCAGCAGCAACTCAACCCAAGGCACTTAGTTCTTGCAAAGATGCTGCAGCCAAGCCAGGAGTTCGCCCTTCCCCTCGCAAGCGTTTCCCACGCTTCCAAACTCGAGCATCGCTGGCAGTTGGGAGCGCGAGCATCTTTATTATTAAATAAAACCTTCGAAACCTAGGGCGGAAACAAAACTGGAGGGGTTTGCGATTTCCAGATTCCAACTCTTGATCGGAATGTGCCTGGGCTTTATTTTTTATTTTTCGCATCTGCGTTCATTCATGGAACCGGCACGTTTCTTGGGGAATGTTGCACTGGAGCAAAAAAGGAAAAAAAAAGATGCTGCTGCTATTTGAGCGCAGTCAATAGCCTTCTTCTGCCACTGAATCGCCTTCTCCCGCCTTAGCGTGGGAAGGGCGGGCGCAGGCGGCGATAATAGTAGCAAGTAGTAACAGGAGGGAGGGAGGGGCGTGGCCTCGCCGGGCGTGGGCGGGGCGGCCTCTCCCGATTGGCCGCCGCGGCGCTCGGAAGCACTTTGTTTTCTATGCTAATGAGGGCGGAGCGGAGGCTTGTGGATATTTACGTTGAGGCGGGAGCCGCCGCCCTTCATTTCTCCACCCCCCCCTCCGCTTTTATCCACATGGTTCTCTCCTCTCTCTCTCTCTTCCCCCCCCCTTCCCCAGCTCGCCTGATGCCGCCGCCCTCCTCCTCCTTCCCGCCACTTCTGTGAGGGGAGAGGGGGGGTGGGGCGGGGAAAACGGGAGCGGCGGTTGGTTGGTCGGTTGGCCGTGAGGTGTCCCTCCCCCTCCCCACTCCACCCACCCACCACCTTTTACGCGAGAGCCCCCTCACGCGCCACAGCCCGCGCGGCGGCTACTGCGGCGGCCGCTTCTTCGGCTTCGTGAGGGGAAAGAGAGAGAGAGAAAAAGCGCGCTCTCTCGGCCTCTTTGGCCGTGACTGGAAAGAGGTGGGTTCGGCCCGGAGAAGCAGCCGTGAGGGAACGAGCGAGGGGGGGGGGCGGGGGCGGCGACGGAGATGGGAGAAGCAGCAGCGCATGGCGAGGCGGCGCGCGCGCGCCCCGCGCTCTCTCCCTCTCTGCGTGCGTAACGGCGGCGCCTCCCGCGCGACGGCTCCTCGCTCGCGCGCACGGGGGCGGGCGGGGCCGGAATGAGGGAGATTTGAAAAGGCCGCGCGGCGGCCGCTCGCAACTGCCGCCGCCGCCGCCTCTCTTCCTCGCCGCTCGCTCAGGGCGTCCGGCGGGCGAGGAGGGACCTCGAGCGGGGAAGGTGCGTATGGAGGTAGTGGCTGGTGAGGGGAGGAGGAGGAGGCGGAGGCGGCCCGGCCGGCTCGGGCCGAGCAACTCCTCGGAACAAAAGCGGGCACATGGGGGAGAGAGGAGGGGGAGCGGCCGAGCTCACCACGCGGCCGTTAGCCGCCTCAAGCGCGGTTCAAAAGTTTGGGGGTGGGGTGGGGGGGCGCCTCCCCGCGTGGGCTTTTGTTCTGTGGGAGGGGCGGGGGCGGCGCCGTTGCCTCAGCGGGGCCCTGGCCGGGGCTGCGTGCGAGGCGGCTTAATCCCCCTCCTCGCCCGCTTTCCCTCTCGCGCTATTTCTTTTCTCCCTTCGGTTCCCGCCGAAAACGGGGGGGGGGCGGAGAAGGAGCGCGTGTTTGAGGTGAGGGTGGGTGGGGAAGCATACGGCTTCCCTCCCCCGCCGCGAAGTCGCCCTGCGGTGGTGGCGGCGGTTGTTGCGGGGCCGCGGCGGCGGCGGCGCCATGTTGCCGAGGGGGGCGGGGCCGGGACATGGCGGCGGCTGCGCGTGCTGAGGCCGATTGTTCCCAGTTAGGCCGCGGCCATGTGGGAGCCGCCGTTGCCGCCGCCGCCGCCACCACCCGCGAGGGGAAAGGGAGAGACCATGAGGCGGGGAGGGGGGGGGAAAGAAGCGCGGCAAGGGGGCCGTGCTGGTTTCCCCTTCGGGAACACGGGGCGGAGGAGAGCAGCGCGAGGGCGGCCCAGGCCTGGGGCATAAAGGAAGTAAAAGGACGGCGGGCCTGGCCGGCTCGCGGGGAGGGGGGGAGGAGGGGGCGCGCGAGAAAAGGGAAAATACGCCGCTCCAGTAGCCGAGCCCTGACCCGCCGCCACAGCGCCCCCTGGCGCCCCTGCTGGGCCCAGGCACCTCGCGGGCTCAGCACGTGCAAGCTCCGGAGAAGCCGCGGGCCCGGCTCGGGGGCGCCATTGTGCTCCCCATCTGCTTCCCGCCACCTTTACCCTCGCGGACCCCGCGCCGCTGCCGCCTCCGCCGCGCTCCTTCGGCGGCTCCCGCGCCTTTTCTACCAACAGGTAGTTCTCCGAGAAAGGACCCGGGCGCTCTCGTGTGCGCATTGTGGCTCGGTGGGGCGGGGGAGGGGAAGCACGCGACGGGGAAAGTGAGCCTTGGTTTTGTTTTCTTTGGGTGCTCAAGGCTGCTTTGTTTGCGCTCTCTCCGCGGTAGCGGGCCCGTGGAGGAGTTTGGGGCGTCGATTTTCCTTTTATTTTATTTCCCACCCCTCAAGAGTAAAGTTTCCCTTTGTCTAAGGGGGTAACTTTCGACTCACTGCATCTTTCTGGGTACTTGGAGAAATGGAACATGCACATGTCCAAGAAAGAGGGAATTTGTTTCATTGTGCTATCGAAAGACAGAGATGTGCTGATCCTCAGAAATACACTTTGTAAAAAGACCAGAGGAGAAAACTATAGCTTACAGACTGCCAACTGATTTAAAAAAGCTTCAGCTTAATTCACATGGTAAGGTGTAAATAATTTCTCATCAATTGGAGGTCGATAGTGACTTTTTTAGCTATGGGATTTTGAAGTCTTTAAGCACTTTGTTTCACAACAATTGCCATTTAATAATGCCTCGATACACATTGGCAAGAACATGCTCATGCATGGTTATTTAATCTCCTGTTTTCTAAAACAAATCAACAGCATCCCACTATGATAAAATTGCCTTCCACTTTACTTACACATAATGCTGGCCATTTAGTAGTTTAGAGAGTGGTAGATGAAAAACCAACAGAGGTAGGCCTCATCTGGTGCAGATTTGTTACCATTGGTACTATTGAAAAACCTGCTAATACTGGATATTAATAGAACTTTTTTTCTTTTTTTTGCCAGGTGAAGCTTTGGAAATGAGAACATCCTCTTCATGCCAGAGTAATGTCAAAGTGCTTACAGTGCAGGTAGTGATATATAGAACCTACTGCAGTGAAGGCACTTGTAGCATTATGCTGGCAACTGCAGCAAAGGTTTTGGAAAGTTACTCTGTAATGGCCGCCACATGGTGACTGCTTTTTGTTCTAAGGTGCATCTAGTGCAGATAGTGAAGTAGATTAGCATCTACTGCCCTAAGTGCTCCTTCTGGCATAAGAAGTTGTATTTTCACCTAGTCATTCACACTGAATAAAAAAATCTAGTAATGTTTTGCAGTCCTCTGTTAGTTTTGCATAGTTGCACTACAAGAAGAATGTAGTTGTGCAAATCTATGCAAAACTGATTGTGGCCTGTTATTGTCTACATATCAACATTTTAATGATTTCACTTTTAAGTTAACATAGGTCTCCAGGAGAGCAGTCAAAACAGCTTCTGTAGCGCTAAAGTGCTTATAGTGCAGGTAGTGATTCATAATCTACTGCATTAGGAGCACTTGAAGTTCTACTAGCTGTAGAACCTCAGTTTCACCCAGATTTTTCCTGTGTTCTGCTTTTCTATGTGTCTGTTGAACACTGTACTCTGGTTAGTTTTGCAGGTTTGCATCCAGCTGTATGATACTCTGCTGTGCAAATCCATGCAAAACTGACTGTGGCAGTGAAAAATCAATGAATAAGCGATAGGTTGTACCCCTTTCTACACAGGTTGGGATAAGTTGCAATGCTGTGTGTGTCAGTGGTATTGCACTTGTCCCGGCCTGTTGAGGTTGGTGGGGCTAGAGCCTGGAACAACTTTCCTTCTCAGCTGATGGTCCTGGAGCAACACAGAACAGTTAGCAATGGAATAGTTTCCCATTGCTTGCTGTGTTTGAGTGGAGTAACATGGTTGTACTGTTCCATGTTTGTGGTATACCAATTACTGTTTTCAAAATTCTCTTTGTAAAATCAGTGAAGTTTTGCCACTCAAAGCAACTTGCATAACCTGTAAATGATAGTGTTTAATAAATCACCAACTTTGTACTTGAAAATCAAAACAGGTGTTTTTTTTATTTGTTACTGAAATTTAATTGATGTATTATCTACCGTAGATATTGTGCCACAGCAGCTGAAACAATCGGACGTTTTCCAGTCCAGTTTTTCAAAGCACCTACCAAAACACATTACATGGGAGCAGTGGCACATGCTTGGCAGCCTTCCTATGTCAAGAGTGAGGAGAGAATGTCAGGATGGGGGTATGAAATATCCTCTCGTTCTTTGATATGGCTGTTAGAAGCCACTGCCTCAGCACATGGGTTCATAAGAGTTAGTCAATAATTACATGCTGTGTGATATTTGCATGGATATAATTAAATTCCATAATATATTCATCCCATAATATATGCAGAAAAAGTGCTGTTACAAGCTTCATGAAAAAATAGTAACTTGCAAATACTGGTCATCCTTTATATCTTTTGTTGTATTTGATACTGTATTGTCCTAAACTGTCAGAGACCTTTACAGTGGTACCTCGGGTTACATACGCTTCAGGTTACAGACTCCACTAACCCAGAAATAGTACCTCAGGTTAAGAACTTTGCTTCAGGATGAGAACAGAAATTGTTCTCCGGCGGCGAGGCAGCAGCCAGAGGCCCCACTGTACTTTTATGGAACTTTGTAAATTTAACTCAAAACCATAGTTACCATCAGCCAAAATTTAAATTGTTGCAGTCACAATTTAGACTATGGAGAGTACCTCAAATAATAAAATTTACCATGTATGTAAGCTTGATTTTATAACTCCACTAAAAGATGGAGCCATGTCGAAAGTAGTTTTAAATGCTAAAATGAATTTTTTAATTACTCTTAATTAAGACTTTCCTTAATTACTAAAAGTACATTTACCTTTGCGATAAAAAACACTGAAATAAAGTATGCTTAGATACGTATTAGGCTACTGTGAGTGCAAACTAACGCACAAGAAACTGGCATAAAGCGAGCTTGTGTAAAGCTACTTAAACTTGCACCAGATCAAAACCCTGCTCGGCAGTGGGGTTGCTTGCTTCGGCTCCACCTAAACCTTGCAGAAGGAAAACTAGATTTTAGCATAGTGTTTAATGCTGAGTTGCAGTGTCACGTTAACAGAGTTGAACAAACCTAGGATCCAGCCTGTCTCCCCTGGAATGTCCCCTTTTAGGGGCTTAAACTAGCCTCTGTTGTGCCAGATCAAGCAAGTTACACCCATGTATCTTCCACTAATCCAGGGTTGGAGACTTGATGCTAGTTGAGTGAGAAGCATTCCAGCTCTTGAAATCCACTTCATCCTAAAATCATCCCACCAAATCTTGAATCAGGATTGCCCCCCTGATCTCGTAATACAACACATGATTCTAACGTAATTATTTAGGATTGGATTGCTGCTCACAATTTTCTAGCCATGCGGAATATGTGTATGTATTGACTACAAGTTCTTTGATAGGTTTGGGAGCATTACTAAAACAGTCCAACTATAATTTGACCTTGCTGCTAATACTCAAATTTATATTGCGCACCCTTAACTGCAACTTGACTTAAGGTCATTTGTGGTTCGGCGCTTTGCTTTTTCAAGGAAAAAATGCAGGGGGTGTGGCAAAGCTCAAGAGTGTTAAATGGGATGTTGGATAAGTAGTGATGTGAATAAATCGCTCTGTATGAAATAAACCATAAATCATTTGAGTATACTAGGTTTAGGATTATTAAATGGCAGCATACTTTGAAAGTGTAGCTCACTATTTAAGGTAGTTGATAAACTTAAGGACGAAAAATTTACAGTAGTTGGATAGGTGCTTTTCTTTGCTGTTCAATCTGGGAGCAAGTGAAGTAGATGCAATGTATTACTAGATTGGTGGTAGTTAACCTGACACTGGATTAGGGGTATTCTCTAATACAGAATACATAAAGTAATTCCTTGGTATGAAAATATGAAATACTATCACCTCTTTCTGTACGTACCATACTTCAGCAAAGTATCTTTGTTGAATTTAATTGAAACAACTGCATTTGTTAGCGTTATAACATTCTAATAGTTATTATATGGTATTTAAATTGAGGGGAAATAAACTTTAATAGAAAATCTGTTGTGATTGCATGCTTAAGTTAAAGAAGATTCAAAAGTAAGCATTTTATGTTTTTACCTAATGGGTTTATGTATGAGCAATCCTAGATTTCTAGTTTAAGGCAGCATTGTATTCTGGTAACTCTGGTGGTATTTACTTAAGGTTCTGGCAAAAACAGAAGTTGAGAAAGTGGCATTGCAACAGTATGACACTGCTTTGTCCCTTATTGTCCGCATGTCTGTTAGATTATCTTGGCAATGCTATGACCAGTGAAACAATATACAGTGGTACCTTGGTTTATGAACTTAATCCCGTTTTGGAAGTCCATTCTTAAACCAAAGCGTTCTTAAACCAAGGCATGCATTCCCATAGCAGTGGGCTATTCAGTTTACAAATGGAACACACACAACAGGAAGCAGAACATGTTCTGCTTCCAAGGCAAAGTTTGCAAACCATAACAACTACTTCAGGGTTTGCAGTGTTCTTAATCCAAGTTGTTCATAAACTAAGCTGTTCTTAAACCTAGGTACCACTGTACTTCTAACTGCTAGCATATCCCCCTCAAAAAAGTCAAAAGGGAAGTTAGTTAATAAGATGTTGATTCTAAATCATAAGGGAAAAAAACTTGAACAAGTCGGCATTCTAACTGGTTGCTACAAGTAACCAACCAGGCACTCTAGTTGCAGATAAATAGCCTTCATGCTACTTTCAGTCAGGCAAAGGAACTATGCAAGTTCACTTTATTGAACGCTAAATGTCCAAATAAAAATTCAGAGTTGAGGGCTATATTTGCTAACAAAATAATGCTTATTCAATAGAAACTTAAAATATATATGTCTTCGAGTTGCATTTCCTCCATCCCTATTTGTGTTGTGTAAAAAAAAAAGGCATAATGTCATGTATGATAGTAATGGGTACAGTTTAAGGGATTTGTAGGTAGGTATTAAACTACAGTGGTACTTCGGGTTACAGACGCTTCAGGTTACAGACTGCTAACCCAGAAATAGTACTTCTGATTAAGAACTTTGCTTCAGATGAGAACAGAAATTGTGCGGCGGCAGCAGCTGGAGGCCCCATTAGCTAAAGTGGTACCTCAGGTTAAGAAGAGTTTCAGGTTCAGAACAGACCTCCAGAACGAATTAAGTTCTTAACCCAAAGTACCACTGTAAACAGTTGTGTTACATTAAGACAATTGGTTCACCTAACCGTACTTTTTACTCCACTGTAGCAGTGCTCTAGTCTCAAGCAGAGAAGTGTTCTCCAGCTCTAAGATGCTTCTTAAACGGGAGATAACTGGAATTAAATCTGGAACCTCATGCACATAAAGCTTTTTCTCAGGCTTTGCTCAGATTCAGCATCTGCTATGCCACTTGTATTTTGACAATCTCACTGCCATGCCATTTTGCTGCTGGAAAACGTGCTACTAAAGAAAAGACAAATTTCCAAATCGTTCTGTTGCCATCAAATTATTGCTACAATTTATGCAGTACACTGAAGTCAAAGGTTTTTACTGAAGAAAAAACATTTAATAAAATAGTTAAATTTATACCCAGCTATAAGTATTTTGACACCACATCAGTGTCCAGCATCCTAAGATGTGTGCTGCGCTTTAGACCAAACACTATTATATTATAGTACACCAGTTAAGAGAGATACAGGTATAGGGTTGGGGAAAAGCCATTTTCTGATTGTCAGTGGGAACCTGCTGGATGGGGAAAGCAGGAATGCTCTGCACAATTTTGGGGAATTCTGCAACAGCCACCCCATTCAGCAAGCCCTTAGGAGAGGCTATTTGTGATGGGATGTGAGCTTTACTTGGGGCTCCAACCATTGGCTTGAAATCACGGCAATTGCTTTGGTTCCTTCTGTTCAAGCTACAGCATTGCTTCTGTTGTGGCAACTTGGGTTGAATGCTTGCAAATCTTATGTTAAATATGAAAGACTTATTTAAGAAAGACGTGCCAATGTAGCTGAATATTGTTCAGGCTTAATGTACATTGAATAGCTCAGGCTCATTGCGATATTGGATTGTAGCAAGACTCCGAAAGCACACATCTCTTAGTAAGGAAGCTATAGGTTAAAAGTAAATCAACTAATCAAACATGTTAGAAATAAACTTGCATAATTCATCAAAACAATGGTAGGTAATATTTAATTGGTTGTACCCACACTTTGCGATGCAAAAATGCTAGCGGCATACAGTGGAGAAAACAAGGCAATTGCTGCTGATTTGGCGCTCCAACCTTATTCCTGCATTGTTCTGGAGGGTGCTGGATCCTGCCCAGAGCAGATTTTGATACACTGAGGAAATGGCAAAAAATGATCCCTCTTAGAGAAATTTTGAGTTAACTGACTTCGCCTTCTAGCAGGTTATAATCCAGCCAATTATGCCATGGCCTAACAGGAGGCAGGTGCCTTCTGGTGACCAGTCAAGTGTGGTAAATGTTTGCTGCTACTACTAATCAATTAAGTGATTAGAAAAAAGCCTTAAAAAATAAAATATATTTTAAAATTACATAATAAAATGCATGCCCACTTTGTATATTGAGTAGGGCTTGCTTAAGATTTTTTTTTAAAGTAGGTAGCAAAAACTTTCATGTTAATAGGCAAGGAATTCCAGACTAGGTGCTGTCAAGCTCAGTTCCTTCCAAAAGCAATACAGAAATGTGGCACTTGAAAAACACTTAGTTCTGCAGATGCAAGAGTTTGAGTGGATCATTTGGGTAAGGAAAGGCCCTATTAGTACCACCTACTGAAACAGTGGAATCACATTTCAATTGCAGTCTTTAATCATGTATCTTCCACACTGAACCCCAGAGAGTCTTGCCAGGTAAATGGTTTCAAGCTGTTGAATTTGGCCCAGTGACAAACTGGCAGCCAGTACACACCTCTGAGCAGGGGTGTTAAGATGCTGATGGTCTTACTCTGTCAGCAATCATGCTGCAGCATTCTACACTAACTAGTAGAGTGCACCTCAGTAATCCACTCTTGCAATTATTGCCTGGGCTACTATGATCCAAGTTTTCCCAGTCCAGAAATGGCTACAGCTGCTGTACCAGCCAAAGCTGGTAAAAGGCACTCATAACCAGCAAGGCGACCTAGTCTTCCAGTTGCAAAACGAAACACAAATGGCCCACCACAGTCTATAAGCCTGCTCCTTTAGGGGAATTTTGATATCCATGGCCGGCAATTTGCCAAAATACCAGACATGGAAACCTACAACACCTGTCTTCCAAGGCCTTTAGTTCAGCTTATTTTCCCTCATCCATCTCGCCATTACGTTCAAGGGTTTCTCCAGATTCAGATGTTGTGGGGGAAAAGCTGAGAATGCTGTTGACACCCTGCCCTAAATCTAATGAATGCTGCTAGCAGCAGTTTGTAAAAAAAACAATTGAGATAAAATTGTGCCTTGCAACACTCCATAGTATAACTGCCTGGAGCTGAAGGCCATTCTGCAAATACTATTCTCTGAAATGGGGCACATAGATTTTGCAGACCAGTCTGTTAACACTCAGAGGGAATCTGCACTCCTAAGACTTGCTATACTGTACAAGCATACAAGAGTTTACAACAAAGCATTCCAAATTCATTTCTTCCTCTTAAGTAAGAATTCTGTGCCAATATCCCATTGAATATGTGGAGCTAGTGACTTTTTTTGGATAGTGCCACATTTCTAAATTGTCTAATTACATAAATCCTACTTGTGAGAATACACATAAAAACAAGGAAGATCGCTTTTAGTTTAGAGTCCAACCTGTAGTTCTTAACCACAAAATCAAACTTGCCTTGTTGGGGTGTGGAGAGAATTGAAAGTGCAGCTGAAAAATCATCTCGTGCAAGACCTGTAACAAAAAAAGACACGTTATCTTCCTTGCAAGGGAAGCTGGTTGGGAAAAATTTCCCTTTTCAAAGGAATTAACCCAGATAGGGCTTTTCCCCCCCCCCTAGGTTTTGCTAAATTGTTCCAAAGCCAGAAGGTCTTTAAGAGCTATTTATCTGAGAATAGGGAAGTACCATTAGCAAGCGTTCTAGTCCGGCCCTGCAAGCCAAATCAGTACGTTCTACCTCGGTTCAGTGACTAAGCAGAATAATTGCCAACCTTAGGCTTCTGATTTAAAACAATTTTATTAAAGGCTTTCCGTATGTAAATAGTAGACTGCATTTAAAAAAGACATGCAATATTGTCTGAAATTGGTTTCATTAACATACATAAGCAAACAACGGAGGTGGTCCATGAGGGTCCATAGGGTGCTGCCCCACTATCACCAGTTTTCCATCAGCCAGCTCCCACCTGACTGCCTCCTTATTTAAGTTTGGGCATGGCATTGGCATTCAGTTTCCTACTCCTCGGTGTCAGTTTTGTCTTCTTAGAACTCGGGTGGAAGGAGGAGGGGGCAAAAACGACCATCACTTGGCTCTGCTTGTCATTGGTTCTAGTGCCACCTACTGTTGGGCTCCTTGCCTTATGCCCTACCAGTCCCAATGCGCACCAACTTCCACGGAAAGCAAAGCCTCCTTCATGCTAATGGTGTGTTGTGTCCTGGCAGAGAATAAACAGAGTTTAAAGCACTTGTCTAATAAGCAAAACAACTTGTAATACGCTAGTCATTAGGGCCTAGATTTTTTTAATAGGGCCCTTTGATCTCTACCTGTAGTCGCACATGCACAGAAAGCAGCAAGGGCAAACTGATCTTAGAAAATTGGGTTGTGGCAGTAACATCACAAACTGAACACAGCCACAGATTGGAATACCATTATGTGAATAGCTGTACAGTGGTACCTCAGATTACAGACGCTCCAGGTTACAAACTCCGCTAACCCAGAAATAGTACCTTGGGTTAAGAACAGAAATTGCGCGGCGGAAGCAGCAAGAGGCCCCATTAGCTAAAGTGGTACCTCAGGTTAAGAACAGTTTCAGGTTAAGAACGGACCTCCAGAACGAATTAAGTTCTTAATCTGAGGTACCACTGTATTTGCAAGCTGAAAACTATGAGTACAAGACATGCTATTGGATTACCTCTATTTCTGGATTCAGTCGGTGTGATTCAGAAAGCTGGTATATGCATGAAGTACAAAATTTAAAATACACCTTTTCATATTTTTTTTCCTTTTTTGCCGATAAATGCAGTAAACCGGAGAGGATAAAACCTGAAGAAAGTGGTGAAATCTGAATCCTCCTTAGCCATTGGGTGAGTGGCCTTGATGTCACAGAGTGCTTACAAATTGCTGCTCTAGTAAATGATGCACAGGAAGGCTGAATTTTTGCTGTACCCTCTCCTTTCCTCTCTCTGTGTGTGTCACATAGCAATTGGTACCATAGAATAATACTTTGTTTGGGATTCAGTGTGTGCATGAACTGTTGGCATCAAGGCATGTCTAAATCTCAAGCTAACTACATTTTCACTGTAGAAATGCAACATACAGACAGTAATGAGAATAATTTATGTCTTCCCAGTATTCTCTTACGATCCACTTCAACTGTTACAGATAATTTAGTCTTACAGGGGAGTGGGGGACTGTTAGAGCTGTGAATATACTTAGGGCCTTACTTACTTGATAAATATTCCCCTACCTCTGCTTCTGCAGCAGGAGAAGGTGTCAGGATCCAAAGGTAAGAGTGGCTGAGCTGCAATCCCACAGTTCTATCTCTAAAAATGAGAATATACTGTGTGATCTCTTGTTTGTGCTGGTCCAGAAGTCACCTGCAATTGTTATGTTGGAAGCCTCAGCCAAATGAATTGCAATCTGAAAAATCACATGCCTCTAACAAGACAATTGTGCCTCACTGACACATGTGACACATGTGACTGGGTCCTTTTGAAACCCCATTGATAATACATTTCCATTTCCTTGGCCATCTGGTGGTGGCTCTTAAAGGGTTGGGGCTGTCTTAATGTAAACTCCAGGACTGGATAATAGTATAATGCCTAACAACTTGAAGTCTTCCTCCAGACCACCAAACGAATGAAAAAGCAGGTGACAGTGGGCACATTCGCTCATGTCACCTGACTCTACAAAACAACCCTAGATGTTTTGTAGATGCCGATCAGTGGAAAATTCAACATGGTAGTGAACAATTATTTTTCTCTTGTTTTCAGGTAGCAGTTCTAAGTCTAGAATAAGACATTTGAACTCACTCTAGCTACGAAAGCAGAGGCTGCTAAAGAATTGAGAGACCATTTGGCTGTGAGTTCTGGAATACCTGTTCCCTGCTTTGCCAACTTTCTCCCACCCGTCCTGAAAGGGTGGGTCCTGAGTGACTCCGGCTGCAAAAGCTGACACTGCTGAAAAACATGTGGGCTGGGGTTTTTACGGGAGTTTGCTGGGAATTTTGTTGTTGCTGTTATTGATATTTGTATCTTTATTTTTGTATCTTATAATTTATGTGCAACTAGATCAATTATAGCTGTGTACTTTTTGATGTGTTTTATTTATCGCTTATGATCTCTTCAGTGTTGTAAGCCACCTTGACCATGATTTGAACTATGGAAAGGCGGCTTTACAGATGAAGTGATGATGTGATTTAGTCGTACTATAGTGCCCACACAAAAGCCACCTCTGTGGTGAACTGGCATAAGGCAAGGGTGAAACTAGGCTTTATTTCACCCGCGTCAAAGACCCAGTTTGCCCCCCCCCCGTGCACATTTGCATACACACACAGGCTGGGAGCCTCAGTGGCACCCCTCTAGATGCTTCATCTGGGGCAAAAAGCTTGGCTAGTCCCCTGCCTCGGTAGCTTTGGTTCTGCATAAGGATAGTGAGTAAAAGAAAAGGGCTCTCTTCCACTCCTTGATCTATTCTTCCAGCTACCGATGTAAGCAACAAACAAGCATGGGTCAAGTGGATTTCTTTGGAAAGGCCCAGATGTGTCAGAGGCAACAGGGAACCAGGGCAATATAGGACATCCTCTCTGGTCACAGACCAATCCTCTCCATCTGGATTTGGGCCTGACCTGAAAGATCAAGGAAATGTGTGGGCACATAGTGGGTAAGTTTTAAGAAAGCAGTTTGTGACATTGTTGCTGATCGCAAGGCACCTCTGTTAAGGCATCAGCCTTAACGTCTAAACGTTTGCTGTATCTACTACTATTGAGTGGGAAAGCAGACTAGCTGTTGCAGAATATGAACAGTTGGTGGCTCCAGAGTTTCACAGATGTTGCTTTTCTTTGCTAAACATGATTATTATTCAGTCAGCGATACAGATTTAATATAACACTTCCACTTTGGCATTATATCTGAATTTGTCAGTCTAAGTAGTGCGGAAATGAAACTTGCACAGGATTGAAAATTAATGAATTTGCTGCAAGTACAGATTTACTTAAATTGATTTGAAGGCTGCAAAAGCTGAAGGTCTAAAGATTAATTATGATGTGAAATATGACTTGGTGAAAATTACTTATTTTCATGGCAATTTTGCAAAATCTATATTTAAATCCAAATGTTAAATTGAAATATATTCCCAAGATTTGTTTTAAGACACGAGAACTGCTGCATATTTTGGCATAAGTCTTGTGCATAGGTCATGTGTATTCATAATAATCCAATGCAAGACATACTTGGATGTAAGACTCGTAGGATAAAAAAAAGATTGGGATGAAAGGTAGGTATAGGCTTTTTCAGATTAGGAATTAAAAAGCAAGTGACTGTTCTAGAAAAGCCTCCTCATTGAACAGTTACTTGCTAACCTATTTCAGGAAGCGCCATTCTAGAAAGACCCTGACTTACCTCCATTGCTCCCCGAGTAAGATCATTCCAAAATACCTATACGAAACAATGCCTATCCACACTAGGTATTTTGGTTCCTTTACAGTACTAGAAAGTCAAGACTTCACCATAGTGATACCAGGCTGTCCTCTGGTGGTTTAGGGTCAGGGTTGCAGTTTTCTCCTCTCATCCTATTTGTGCTAAATTTACCCAAACGTGTTATAGAACGGCTTAGTTCTTGAACACAGAGAAATTGTTTCTAGGCATATTTAGAGGAACATATCTTGAGAAAGCATGATAACATATTGATACTGTAACTGTTAGAATAGTCAACCTTTTTAAAGGCATTTCACCTTCCTAAAAGGCTGGCCTCATGATCTGGGCATATGTACAGAGACACTGATAACATAAATAGCCAGTATGGGTGATATTCATTGTTAATCATACTAGGTGTAGACCCACTGAAATAAATGGACTTCAGTGAGTCGATTCCCACTATGACACATTGGCAACATTTGTTTTTATTATTTATTTGTTTATTATAAATAAAGACATTCTCAATGGCAAGAAACCTCTTTTGCCAGTTCTGACATTGTAGTGCTATCATCGGGATGCAAAAAGTTGTTTTTAGGGGAGATTGTCGCAAAAAATTGTTGAGCTTAATTAACTGACCAATTTTATTGCAGATAACTCAGTTCTGCCCTCCCTAACTTAAAGCCCGCCCCCCTAAAATAAATCTTAGCTATGCCCATGGTTCAGCCTTAGTTGAAAACCAAAGTATATTTCTACAATCCAATTATAGTTAATGATGCATACCCAAGGACAACCCAACAGCTATTTCTCCAGAATTATATATTAAGGTGTTGTTGTTTTTAAGTGTGGGGTTGAGGCTATTTAATATTTTGTGCAGAACTTCAGTTTTTACCATGAAAAGATAATCAGTTCTTTTCAAGCTCCTGTGAAAACCTTTCACTAAATTATGTATATAATATATATAATTCATTTTATGCCATCTGTCTCAAGAGGACTCTCTTGTCTTGAAAGTCTGCTTAAAACTTTCAGATAAATAAATGAAAGAAAGAAAGAAAGGCAGAGGCTATGTAGATATTCAAAAGGTGTGAGGCTACTTTTATTTGGAAATGGGTGTAAAACTTCCACCTAAAAGCATGGGGTTTGAGTCACTCTAAAGTTACTTTTCAATCTGTTTGGGGGGAGGAGTTTTGCAGAGGGGGGTTAGAAAGTGAAGTGTTCAGACGCTATGTAGGCAGGTCTGGATGTGGTGTTTAGGTAAGAATATTTCTCCCGGTTCTTGCAGCTGATGATCCCTTTGGAAAGGGTGCTGGAGGTAATAAGGAGCATTAAGCATAGCTTGCAGAAAACAAAACTTCAAGAGCAGCCGCAGCTAACCTGCTTGTCTTGTTAGGATCAGCTCTGCCTTGGCAGCAACGAACATAGAGGTGCAGAGATTCAAATGGTGAGCTAATCTTTCTCCTTGCAGACAGAGAGAAGAAGAGAGTGAGAAATCTGGAACAAGCAGTCAAGACAGTTTGAAAAATGGGCGCCTGTTGGGAATAGCAATGAAAACACTGAAAGATAGGAAACGCCCTGCAAAGCTAAGAAAAAGTTCAGAAAGTTTTTCAACAGCAATACACCGGCCGTGCAGAGAGACTGCTATGGATACTTTGGTGAGCAGACAGGAGAAAGCTTTTTTATGGAACTCCCCTGCAGAGTCACTGCTTTCAGCCCAAGAAAGCAAAGTCATTTCTGAGTCTTTTCAGAGAAGCCTTCCTTGAGGCACTGAAAAATGCAGCGCCAGCCTTCCTTTGATCTAGCTTCCTTAAGGACAAAAAGCAAAAGCATCCCTCTGCTCCATCTGCATCTCACTATCTGTCTTTGCCCTGCCTGGGCTCCTTCCCTGTTATCGGAATCGGGGGGGGGGGGGGGTGTGGAGAAAGCAAAAGAAACTCTTAAGGAAAGCAAACTTCACTTTGCATTGGAGCTGCAAGGTACCTACAGCGGCGCGTGCACTTTTTTTGTTGGTATTTGCAGCGCAATCCTCCACAAGTCTGCTTAGCAGTAAAGCCTGACTGGTTCAGCAGGATTCACTCCCAGAGAAAAGTGTTTATGACGGTTGCAGCGTAAAGCGCCAGGAATTATGCCGGCTGTCGTTGGAGAGATGGAGAAGGGTAGGTCGCCACGTCCTGTCCATTGTTCGTTTCCTTTAAGCTTTGCGCACACTTGGTTTCCTTTCCTCCTGCACGAGCAGAGGCGCAGCTGTTTCCCCGGCAGCGCTTGCTGTGGCTTCCTTTTGCTGCCCTGTTTCATTGTTTCCTCTCCACCCTCTGCGTTGCTCAGTTCCAGCAAGGAGATGGAAGTATCCTCGGAGGCAACTGCAGCTCTCTCCCCAACTGCAGCTGCTGCCGGGTGATCTCCGGTTTGCAGGGAGGAGGAGTTGGTGGGGAAAACGCTGCCGTCTGGTGGAGACCCTGCAAAGGGAAGGGGCGTTGCGAAGCTGCCGTTGAAACGTGAGATGCAGAGCCCTTCCCGAACCACCCTCTTTCCGCAGCTCCTATGCCTTGAAAGCCTCACAAGGGGCCAGGGTCATCTAGTCCAACCTCCTGCAATGCAGGAATCTTTGGCCCAACCTGCGGCTCGAACCCACTACCTGAGATTAAGAGTCTCATGTTCTTAATCTGTGAATTTCCCTGTGATTTTATGATGTAGGGCAGTATATAAATTTAGTAAACAACAACAACACCAACCGAGCTCCACCACAGAGGTGGTGCCATCCAGGTGTTGTGTACTACAACTCCCATCAGCCTTAAGTAGCATGGTAAATAATCAGGGAAGATGAGCATTTTAGTCCAAAGCATGGGGGGTGAGCACTTCTTTGGCTACCCCTGATCTTCTGAGTTTGTGCTTGTCACACACTTCTTAATGGCACAGCACAGAGGCCTGGGATAAAGGAGGGGGACTCCCCCCCATCCTAAATGAGGTGATTTATTTTAATATACACAGATCCATGCATGTTCAGCTAGTCAACAAGAGGTTTAGAGCAGAGCCATAGCTACAAGGTGGTGTGGGGGCTAGCCACTTTTTTTGCTCTGGGTGAAGTCTTCAGATGGGTGCCAGCCTCTGTGTGTGCACACACATAAATGCACATGGTGTGCATGTGCCAAACAAGTATTATGTACTACTTATAACAGTGCCAGTTCCATCGATCAAAGCAGTGGAGTGGGCAGATATGGGGTAAGATGATTTTGTAGGTAAACTGGTCTCAAATTATCATCTAGCCCTGTTCATTGGCCAGTGGATAAGCTACCCAGGCATCTTCAGATGCTGCTTTAGCATTAGCCGCCCAGAGTTGCCAGCTGACAATTCTTAGAAAAATGAGGAACCGAGAGAAACCAACACTTGAGAGATTCACCTACCCCTAAATGCCATATGTTCGTGTTGCCTTGCTAGATAATGTATCCTGGAGAAGCTCTTGAAATGGCTCCATCTCCACCAGCTGATCAAAGATATCAAGAAACATGCCCCCAACTTCAGCCTGGAGATCTTCCAGAAGGTATGCCCTCCTAAGGCTATATCTTGTTCTGACCAAGCAATGCCGAGCTCCCTTCTGCATTCAGTCTGGAGAGCAAAACTCTTGATGTTGCTTCAGCCTTTTTTAATTATTATTTTTCAGTCAGCCTTATTTAATGCTTATTTAATGGAAAATGAACAAGTAGTCTATTGCAAAAGTGCACGGAAGTTCTAGGAGCCAATCCTCCTTTGTACAGTTGGACCAGGATACTGTTTTCCCCTCCCCCCTTTTTTGGAGGGATGACCTGCTCTGAACTCTTCTCCTCCGCATTGCAGGTCATGCAGTCCATTGAGAAAAATACCCATGCCAGATGCCCTCCATGGACTGAACCATCCTGGCCAAGAATCTGCTTTGTCTTTTCCCAGGTCACTAAAACTGAGTAAGTTCTTCTGCTTGCCCTTTTCCTAACTGGATGTTGGGGGTGGGGTGAGGGCATGGAGTTTTAGTAGCCAGTGTGGTGTAGCGGTTAGAGCGTTGGCCTTGGGCCTGAGAGACCAGGATTAAAATCTCCACCAAGATGGTCACTGGGTGATCTTGGGCCAGTAACTGTCTCTTACTTAGCCTAACCAACCTCACAGGGTTGTTGTGGGAGAAGTTTGTATGCCTTGGAGGAACATTGCTGTAGTGCAGTGAAGAGGTAAAGGCAGCAATCCTGACCCATTTATCTAGGAGCAAGCCTTACTGAATTCAAAAGGATTAACTTCTGAAAAATTATTTCACCCACATTTTCAATCCAATCTTCTTGCAAAAGGTGCATGAGTTGGACAGATGGCTTTACATAGCAGTCATACCTGAACTGATAGAAAGGGCACTATAGACTGCTGTGTTTTTGCAGGTGTATTTTGCAATATGCTGTGGACACAATAATCATTTGTGAGTGGTGAATTGCTTTAGTTTGTTCTGCAAAGCTTCCCCAATGCTATGACACTATATTGCTCTCTGGAGGGATTATAGCACAACAGAAGTGGGACAAACATAAACCAGAACATTTGTGGTGTAAAAAGTTGTGGGATTCCAGCAGAAGTTTGTGGGTTATCTACTGATTGGGAACAAAGCAGTTGGAAGTTGCTTAAAGGGTTTATGCTTAAAGCATAAAAAGGGTCACAGGTTCTCTGTCCCTGTGAAAGAGATTTATTTCCTCCTTTACTATAGCTCCACCAACACAGTCCACTGTTGCTCTCCTAAACTATGACAGTCCACAGGAATAGGTTTTTGGGAAGGGGCAAGGTCTATGACTTGCAACTACAGGTCACTGACTTATTACCACTACATGGCGCTGAAGAGAAACAATAGTGATTTACTGTATTTTTTGGGATTGCCCATTTAACAATAATGGAGTAAGGCACTAGAAAGACATACAACTTAAATTTGCCCACTCAGCAACAATACCGTAAAGTAATAAACTATATTTTAAACCCTGAAGGCTGAATGTCACACCTTTTACACAGAATCTGTCTTGGCTGTGGTGAATGACAGACACAAGATCTGAAACCAGCCAGACACTTTTTTGCTAATGCTTGTCCATTCATGACATAAAGGGAAATACAATATCTTACAGTCTGGGGCCCAAGTTGGCACCCCTGCTAGTCTGCCTTTCCATAACAGCACCCACAACCCCACTTTCTGGGAGAACAGTCTCCCCTCTTCGAGTCCCCCCCCCCAAGCCCTCACGGCCAAGTGTGCGCTCACAAATTCTCTCTTTCTCTCTCCCCCTCACTCCCTCCTTACTCCCTAGGTGCACATCCACTGCACCGGCCCACTGTTTTGCTTCTGAAATGGGGTGGAAAGAGGAAGCTGTGGAGGGTGTGGATGGGATCTCCTTTCCTGTGGTGATGTTCAGGACTCACCTGTTTCTTTTGAATGCAATGGGTGCTTATTGCTCACTTCCAAATCCGCTGTGGAGGTGATGCCACACACAAAAAAGTGCCACCTGAAATGGCCTACCCCCTCCACCCCTCCCTAGCTATGCTACTGGCCAGTCGCCATCCCTTAACCTAACCTCCCTCACAGTGTTGTTGTGATGATGAAATGGGGAGGAGAACTATGTCGACCACCTTGAGATCCTTGAAAGATAAAGGTGATATATACATGTAAAATAAATAAATAAATAAATAATTAAAAAAAAAAGAGAGCTTCCATATTTGGGGTGTGGGGGGTACCTCTGAATACCCCTTGCTATGTGTGACAACAGAATAGGGCTACAGAGGTTTGTGCAGGAACTCGGAATAAGTTGCAGCTGCATTCAGATGCTCAAATTTCCCCTTTTGTAATTTTGGAGCATCTGTTGCAGTTGACATCATAGAACTGTATAGTTGGAGGGGACCTCAAGTGTCATCTAGTCCATCGGGACAGGTCACTTTGCCTATATGGCTTTATTACAGAGGTAGCAATTTTGCCGCCGCCTCCTATTCAGGATTTTTGTACTTGCATTGTTGTATATAGAACATATTGTCTCTTAAAAAAAAGAACTGTCAGTCTTGTGGTTAACTTCCTCGTCTTCAGCAAAATTACTTAAGGGGAATATTCATAGGAAGCTGCCTTGGACAGAGTCAGACCATTGACCCATCTATCTCAGCACCATCTAAAATGACCGGCAGTAGCTCTCCTTCCTTTTTTTTAAAAAAATAATCATAAATTTTCACAAATAAAATACAATTGATCCAACATTTCCCAGTACATATTCATTTAAAAAGTTGACTTCCCTGCCACCCTTCCATGGTTTTCTCATGGTTATCTTTTACTGCTGCATATTATAACGAATCTATGCCTTCTTATCTCCATTTTATTCTCACAATAACTTTTACTTCTGAACTTAGTCCAAACCTCTGAGCGTGCTTACATGTTTACAATCATTTTTTAAATAGTCCAGAAACATTTTCCATTCCTCCTTGAAAACTGTTTCATTTTGTTCTCTGATTTTACTAGTTAAACTTGCTAATTCTGCATGTTCCATCAATTTCAACTGCTACTCCTCCTTCGTGGGTACTGCCTCCTCACACCATATTGGGGCATATAATACTCTCGTTGAAGAAGTCACATACATAAACAGTTTTCCTTTGCATTTTCAGATGGGGGAGTGGACATCACTAGTGCCACCTGGAGTTGCTGCCCAAGGTTGAACACTTGCATGCATAGCAGATTGTTGAATCCTGTGCTATGAACACCCTTAGACCTGGGAGTCTTCTACTATATTTCAAAGGACATGAGAATGGTTTCCCTTTAGAAAAGTGGCTGAATGAAGAATGAGCTGAAACGAAGACGGCAACCTCAAGAGAGAAGATTCAGCAAACCTGAAGATGGAACAGCAATGTGCCTCCTAAGTTCTGAAGAAACATCACAACTCAGGAGGGGCAAGGTTGGCCTAGGGTAAAAGTGGGTGGATTGCCACAGTAGCAAAGATTTGCCCTCCTTTGTGACATCTTTTGCTTCCCCCTTAAAAGCCACCAAGTGCAGGGGTTCACTGTGGGTTAGGGAAGAGAGGTCAGAGGAGAGAGGCGTGGTTAGAGTTGGGGAATGGAGGTA
>JAXCMG010000123.1:267721-314410 GCA_034642415.1 Podarcis siculus
TCCTTCTCCTTCTCCTTCTCCTTCTCCTTCTCCTTCTCCTTCTCCTTACCTTGCCCATCTGGTAGGGTTTCCCCAGCCACTCTGGGCAGCTTACAGCATTAAAGGTAAAGGTACCCCTGCCCGTACGGGCCAGTCGTGTCCGACTCTAGGGTTGCGTGCTCATCTCGCTCAAGAGGCCGTGAGCTGGCACCGTCCGAAGACACTTCCGGGTCATGTGGCCAGCGTGACGAAGCTGCAGCTGGCTCGCCAGCACCAGCGCAGCACACGGAAACGCCGTTTACCTTCCCGCTATAAAGCGGTACCTATTTATCTACTTGCACTTAAGGGTGCTTTCGAACTGCTAGGTGGGCAGGAGCTGGGACCGAATGACGGGAGCTCACCCCGCTGCGGGGATTCGAACCGCCGACCATGCGATCAGCAAGTCCTAGGCACTGAGGTTTTACCCACAGCGCCACCCGCGTCCCTTAGCTTACAGCATACTGTATATAAAAACAAAAAACCTTAAAAACTTCCTGAAACAGGGCTGCCTTCAGATGTCTTCTAAAAGTTGTATAGTATTTTATATCATTGACATCTGAAAGGAGTGTGTTCCATAGGGAGTGGGCCACTACCGAGAAGGCTCTCTGGTGCCCTGTAACTTAGCTTCTTGCAGTGAGGGAATCAGCAGAAGACCCTCTGAAGCTGCCCTGGGTTTAGCCCCATAAAATATGGATATATAAGGTATATTTTTAATGACTGTTAATGGTCTGTTAAGTGTTAGGAACTGGAAGCAGATCTTGCAACCTTCACCACCCCTAGTAGGCATTTTCTTGTCATTGCTGTGATTCACTTCACTCTGAACACTGCCGCCACCTCTCCATCCTCATTATAGTACCAGCATGCTAGTCCTTCTTGTCCTATCTGTCCTGATCCCCCCTATAGATTCAACCAAATTGTTGTCGGCCCAATCTGAGCATACTCTGTGCAATCAATTGATTTTTCTATTTCTGTCACAAACGAGTTATTTGATTACTCCTCATCTTGCTGCTAATTCCCCATGCTACCAAGGTCTGGCTGTTTATGCAGAGACCCTACGACTCTTGGCTCAAGACCCAAAGATGCATTTGTCCTTCAGATGTTCAGTTCCTGAAACACAGGGAATGTGTGAACTCAGCCCACACAAATGACTCCCCAATGTGCTTTTGACTTGTGCGTTGAAAACAAAGCTGTTTTTTTTTTTTTTTTGCTAGTGATAGTGGGGAAACCAGATAGGTTTGTTTGTTTGAAAGAGGATCACAGCTAACTGTAATTCTTTGGCGTTGCAATGCTGCCCCTTGAAAATGAAAAGCACAGTCATCTTGTGAAATGCAATATATTTTGAGTGGAAGGAATTGGTTTAGATTTAAGTTGGAGCACGTACGTTGCATATCTGTGTGCAGGGGATTAGCATGGCAATGCAGGACCTGGGGCCAATTGCATTCACTGGCCACTCATCTGCATACCTTACTGCAGAACTCCTCAGAGTGCACACTGCATAGGTCCCACCACAGTCCTCACACTTCATCCTCTCAGCCCTCCTTGGTTTAAAATGGGTGGGGGTCCTTCCTCAGAGCGAGGCATTCTGGGAAAGTTTCCACTAGTTCCACCCTGATTAGAGGTTTAGGCCAGGGGGGAGTTTTCAGTCCAGTGGTCATAGTCCTTTATGGACAACCTTTTGAGGACCATGGGTCAGTGGGGGCGAGGCCAGAGGCAAAAGTGACAAGAGCAATAGTCTAGTTTCTTTGCACTTTTGTACCTGTTCTACCTCCATTGAGGGAAAGAGCTCAAGGGCACCTTCCAGTCGGACAAAAGCCCCTCAGGGAGGGTGACAAACAGGACTGGTGGTGAGGGGTGTGACTCAGGAGGATGAGTTTTGAGGTCCAAATTCACACACACACACACAGGGCCGTCTTACCCATAGGCACTAGGGGTGCGGGGCACCCGGGCGCTGGGCTCTCAGGGGTGCCAGGCTGAGAGTCCGGGGCCTGAGAGTCCGGAGTAGAGCCCATGTTTCGGTCAGAGTGCTGCGGTGGGCTCTTCTGCTGCAGGTGGCTCTGCACCTCGAGTTCAGGGGTGACCGAACCAGCGAGATACTGAGGCGGCTGGCTGGCTCTGCCGCCTTTGTGTGCCTAGGACTGGGCAACCTGGGGGGGGGGGGGGCGCCGGGCAGATCTTTGCACCCCGGCACCGCATATGCTTAAGACAGCCCTGCACACACACCAACCTGAGGTTCCCCATTCCTGGTTTAGACTAAACCATTGTGAAAATGTCCCGTTGTAAAAAACCTGGGAAGGAACTACAAAGCAAAACAATTCACTACTCCATATAGGCAGTTGTTAAAAGAACCTAGGCAACGCATTTTGGTGTACAGCACAACATAAAAAGGCTTCTTCCTGAATGATATGCGACAGTGCTTTACTCAATCTTTTCAGGATCTTTTGAATTTATCTTATGCCATGGATGCTCCAGTTGAGATGACCCTCAAGGGCCCCTTCCAACTCTACAGTTCCATGACGCCTTGAGTGGTATCCTATCCAATTATCGCAGGTAGTGACATTTGATCTCTCTTGCTTAACAATGCACTTTGACAGAATGTTAGCATAGTGTGTCAATTCTACAATCCCATTGTTTACCACGGGACGTTATTTACCAGTGGTGGATGGTCCTTCAGTGAAATGGGACACTGTCGCCCTAGCCTCCCTCGGTCCTCAGACAGACCTTGCCTGCCTGCATCCTTCCTTCCTTCCTTTATTTATCTATTTATTAAATTTATATACCACCCTTCATCAAGAGATCCCAGGGTGGTTCACAGAATAAAATAAGCAAAATCAAACATAAGCAAATAATTAAACTGAAACAATAATCCCCCCCCCTTCCCACGGATACATTTAAAAGGCTGTAGAATATTAATCAGCCCAAGGCCTGGTTGAAGAGGAACATTTTTGCCTGGCGACTAAAAATACATAATGAAGGAACCTCCCTGGGGGGAGCATCCCACAAACAGGGAGCCACTACAGAAAAGGCACATTCTTGTGTTGCCACCCTCCAGACCTCACATGGAGGTGGCATGTGGAGAAGAATCTCAGATGATGAATGCAGAGTCTGGGACAGTTTATTTAGTATCAGTGTTACCCTTGTAGAACTCAGCAGGGAGAAAGCTAGAGGAAAAAAAGCAGTCATTGCCCCTGATTCCACCTACTGTTTAGACTCTCTGCCTCCCACTCTACCTGTCAGAATGGGGACCAGCCGCCACTGTTGATAATAATAATAATAATATATTTATACCCTAGCCACTCTGGGTGGCTTCCAACAAAGCATTAAAATACACTAATTCATGAAATATTAAAAGCTTCCCTAAACAGGGCTGCCTTCAGATGTCTTCTAAAAGTCTGGTAGTTGTTCTCTTTGACATCTGGTGGGAGGGCATTCCACAGGGTGGGTGCCACTACTGAGAAGGCCCTCTGCCTGCTTCCCTGTAACTTGGGTTCTCGCCGTGAGGGAACCGCCAGAAGGCCCTTGGCGCTGGACCTCAGTGTCTGGGTACAATGATGGGGGTGGAGACGCTCCTTCAGGTATACTGGGCCTACACATGATTTTGGTGAACTGTGTAGAGAAATGGATGGTATTGCTGAAATCACAAAGCCTTCCCTTTCTTGCTCTGATTTCTGGACTGGCACTCGAGTTGATTGCACAGTAAAAAGAGATCCTCTTTGGCAGGATACTAACAAAGTAGGAATTTTAAGTGATTTGTCTCTTAATAGAACAGGATGTTTGTGGTTTGGATTTTTTTATATTAAAAAAAATCAGCTTTAATTGGCTTGTCAATTGTGCAGTTAATTGCGCAGATTTAATTGCACTGTCGGTTGTAATATAAGTGTGAAGTGGCTCCAGATTATTTGTTGTTTCAACCCTTGGTTGATTTCTGCTTCTTGAGAAAGGAGAGAAGGGGAAACAAGCTCTCTTGTTGATATGCTTGCTCCTGTCTAGATTCCCGACACTGCCGTTTTTCACGCGGGAACATCGCAACTTATTTTTGTGACCTGCTATAGTTGAAGCGGGATGCGGGTGGCGCTGTGGGTAAAAGCCTCAGCTCCTAGGGCTTGCCGATCGAAAGGTCGGCGGTTCGAATCCCCGCGGCGGGGTGCGCTCCCGTTGCTCGGTCCCAGCGCCTGCCAACCTAGCAGTTCGAAAGCACCCCCGGGTGCAAGTAGATAAATAGGGACCGCTTTCTAGCGGGAAGGTAAACGGCGTTTCCGTGTGCGGCTCTGGCTCGCCAGAGCAGCGATGTCACGCTGGCCACGTGACCCGGAAGTGTCTCCGGACAGCGCTGGCCCCTGGCCTATAGAGTGAGATGGGCGCACCAACCCCAGAGTCTGTCAAGACTGGCCCGTACGGGCAGGGGTACCTTTACCTTTACCTTTTACTATAGTTGAAGCGATCGTTTCTGCTGGGACATTTCTGTATTTAAACTTGGCACACCACTACCCCCCCATTACTAGTGTTATGTTTTGTTGTTACAGCATCAAAGGCTCTTTGGCAAGATTCCAAAACACAAAGTATTATTATTGACCTTCTAGGTCCAATTTTGTCATGCTAGCAGGTGAATTATATTTGCAAATATCCAAGGGTTATGTGCCCTGGGCACCTTTTTTTCCTGTCCTAGATTTAAACTATTGCTTCATATGTTCATTGCATTCTCAGCTCTACAGGTTGCTAGAGGTCACTTGTGCTACACATTACATATGTAATAAGAGCTCATTTAATGTCCCCATCAGTTCGCTATGTGGCCACATGCAAACAACAGTATTTTCTCTTACCCTCAGCTAGAGATGAGCACATAATAATCTGTGTCCCGTCCCCCCCCCCGTTTTGGATGGGACTGCAGTGAAGCTTACTCTCTTCCATTTTCTGTGTGGATTTTTGTCGTCGTTGAAAAATCCACACAGGAACAAATAGGGTGGAATGGATTATTATTAACTATTTACGAGGTGGTGCTAAGGCTGCCCCCCCCCAAGTAATTACAGCCACCTTAGGTGAGTGGCTGGCTAGTGGTGCATGTTGAAAAACAACACAGCAGTGTTCACGGAGAGCAAATGGACGTGATGTACTGCTGCTTTCAGAGAGACGTGCAAATAAAAACATGTCTGCCTCCATGTTAATGAATAAACTAATGCATTATAATAACACTACCGCTTCCCTTGAAGCAACAGGCTTATAAATAGGTTTGCAGATGTGTGAAAAGAACAGGAACTCAGTGTAAAATACATGGTGTAAGACGTGAAGATGGGTGACTGTCAATTTCAGCTTCCCAGTTTTCCAATCTTAAATTCTGTTCTCCACATTTCCAAACCATCATGAAAATTCATAGTCATTTTAGTGTGAATTTCTCCTGAGACATGTATCTGTGGATGAAATTTTGCCTTACACATTTTTAAAAGCATATTTTCCTCAGTATTTATATTTTCCTTAATACAATTCTGTATCTTGTTTTCTCAAAAATATGTATTTTAATGCAAACTCTACTTTGCACATATATTTTTAGTACACATAGATATGCTGGAGAACTCCCCCGCCAAAAGATACTTCTTAGAAAGAGAGAGACAAATAGAAATGGTAACTAGATGCAAATGATATACAGAGATCTGTTACCTTCAATAGACAAAGTTCTGTTACTTTCAATAGAAATTTCAGGTATAAGGATCTGCCAAAATCCCTTTTTTTACTCAACTGCTAAAGATACAAGAGGAGGCCTATCTGTCTTTGCATTTGATCATTCTAGACAGCGATGGAGAAAGTGAAATAGTGAAAAATTTACAGAGTAAAATAGTGAAAATGGGCCTTAGATTGGGGTTGAGGTTAAAAGGTGGGTCTGAAAACATTACAGGCTGTTGGATCATACCTTATTTATTATATTTTCTGAAGCATTTCCTCACATAGGCCACACAGTGGGGCTGTTGCTAAATGAGACACATTTTCTCAGCAATTTTTCAGCTTGTTTTTGAGTGTTATTTCTGCAAAGTGGACTATCTATCGCCATATATCTATATCTGCATTACGTTTAAACTATTTTGTGTTTACCCTTTTAAATTTTCAAGTTAAGAGTCTTCTCAGGACATGGTCAAGATTAAAATACCAAAGTGAGTACACACATAAGTCCTGAATGATCTTTAGCCTGGCTAGGTTAATATCCATACACACTTATGAAGATAACTTGACCACCATTATCTGTCAACCCAAGCTACCTCGCAGGGTTCATTGTAAGATAAAACAATATGTGGATAAAACGATAAAACGATATCTGTATGGTGTCTCAAGCTCTTTGGAAGGGCTGTACATATTAAGAATCCAATAAAAGAGAATTAGGAATGATTACCAGGTCATGAAGACTAATACAAAATGTATATTAGAATATTCTGGTTACAAGGGATCTGATTTATTTTACGAGGTAGAGGGCCTTCTCGGTAGTGGCACCCGCCCTGTGAAATGCCCTCCCATCAAACGTCAAAGAAATAAACAACTTTTAGAAGACACCTGTAGGCAACCCTGTTTAGGGAAGTTTTTAATGTTTGGTGTTTTATCATGTTTTTAATATTCTATTGGGAGCCGCCCAGATTGACTGGGGAAACCCAGCCAGATAGGCAGGGTATAAATAATAAATTGTTGTTGTTATTGTTGTTGTTGTTGTTGAAGGCTGTGCAGAATAGAGAAAAGATTAGCATCCCTTTCCACCATGGAACCAGTGATTGCCACTGATGAGCAAAGAAGGTTGGAAGGGGGAAAAATCTTGTTCTTATTTAAACTATTAAATTGCTTGTATTTTCATGGGCCAGTGACTCTGAAGTTAATCATCTTTGATGAATGACCAAAGGGCAACATTTACTTAAAATCACATTCAAAGACAACAGTGTTTCTAGTTTGACCTAATCCCAGATTTCTGTCGTTTATCCTCTCTCCTTAATTTGGCGTGGCTATGCTAATCCATATTTTGTGACACACGGCTCTTATTTATGGAAAGCGCCAGCATTTAAGTGATGAAGCAGTTGAATTGCATATGTTCACAAACAGTCAATAATCAATTACAATCAAGACTAGTTGGGGATGGCATACCCACCTGCCTGCCTGGATGGAAGGAAAGAAGCCGAAAGATCTTTGGACTTGATCCAAATGAAGGGTGGAGGTGAATGTTCGGCACAACATAAACCATTTTATTTTTGCAGCTGGCTAGCAAGAAATTTGCCTTTAGGAGGGACTGGGGTGTGTTGTTTCTTTTGGGAATTACTGCTGCAAAAGCATAAATTCTTCATGTGCCTGTTTGCTCTCCAAATTTCTCAACGTGTATATTTGTAAAGATGCTAGAATTTGAAGATGTTGGGAGCTGATTCATACTGCAAATGGTATATCAAACCCATAGATACATATTTTTCAAGTTTATTATTCCTTTGTTTCAGTGAGAAGTAATTTGAAGTATGATACTGAGTGGACATTCTAGATATATTTTGGAAGACCCTTTTAAATTGTGTAATTTTTTTCTTCTTTGATGAACATTTCCAATTTTAAATAAACATGTATAAATAAATGTCGCCTTCCTATTGCATATGATGCCACATGAAGTTGGGAAACAACTTACCCTCTGTTTTAATCTCTTAAGGAGACAAGAGAAGAAAACACCTTCGCTTCCTTTGGCTGGCATTATCACTACTGTTATATCTTTATTGTACATCCAGAGTATGCAGAGTAATGTTTTGCAGTGCAATAATCCATGATTTAATTTGTGCAGTGATAAACCTTCCTTGCTCTGGGCATGACTCGTTGCTCCCTCTCTGATGGACACATAAGTAACAGTTCTAAAAATATGAGGATGTATAACTTCTGTGAGCTATTCTCTGCTGAAAACTGCAACTGTCCTGTACTATATAACACAGTGATTGTTTTTCTTTTTCTCAAGCCAAAACCAAGACTAGGCCTTTGAGTGTGATATATTAAAGACATGAGCCCCAATAGTTGAAATCAATTACTGGAGCTACCGGAGTCCCTGACATTTTGTGTGTGTGATAGTATTTCAAAGCACTTCCTTAGGAATTCAAATTCCTAACTCTTCTTGTTAATGTGGATTTCAGATTTAAACCCTTTCATATCAGCAGAATGAAAATTAAACCCTTCTCCTTCCTTATACCTCTGGTTTCTTTTTCCCTTTCTTTTTGAGGCCAATTGGTATAACTAAATGTCTCAGGTTTGGAGGCATTTATGCTGCATGACACAGAATGCCATCTATATTTGTATGTTTTCTCTTCAAGCCTGACAGACTTTTAAATGTTTAATGTGAAAGGCTTTCCTTCCGACCTTCAGAAAGTTTTTCACTTTGCTGCCGTTCGCCGTTTCTTTCACAGGGAAGACACGTTCTGAGTGCGGGAGAAGATGGCTTCATTTTAAATAAACAGAGGTTTTCTTTTATTTTCTAAAGCTTGGCTTTTAAGCTAGTTTATTTCAGCTGCGGAGGGACCATCTTTCATTTCCCCTCTCTGGGTTTACTTAGCTACACCTGTTTATGATCCTGTTTCTGACAGGGCCATCACTTTCCACAAGGCCTAAAGAAGAGCTTTGTAGCTTGAAATTTTCATTAGCTTTCGTCAGGGCACCAGGGACTTTGCCACTGTAGCCATACAGAAGTGACAGCGCTGCACATTGCCCTATGGTTGAAGACTGAAAGCGGACTATCTCCTGGTGCTAATAATAAAACATGTTATCTGTGCATTTTTGGTCTCGCCTGTACTATACATATAAAGCTGAATCATAGTACTTTAAACAGTCCTGGCTTCCTCCGAAGAATCCAGGGAACTGGGAAGAGGAGATTGACTGTTAAAACACTCTGAGAACTGAAGCTCTGTGAGGGGAATACAGTAGGGTCTCCCATACCTACCAACATTTCTCCGATGAAAATAGGGACTAAGAAAACATGGGACATTCCAGGATCAAATCAGAAACCGGGATGGCTTCTGTAAATCCAGGACTGTCCCTGGAAAATAGGGGCACTTGGAGGGTCTGGTTTTCCAATAAGTCTCAGGACCCTTAACAAACTACAGTTACCTTGCACTCTCCTCAGATCTGTTCTGTATGGTTGGGGGGAACCCCCCAGAACTGATTTAAGGGGTGCACATGGGGAGGAGAGGGGGAAATTCCATGGTACAAACAGAAATCATTCCGATAAGTAAGTTGAATACCACCTGGAATTTATATATTGTTTTCCTACCCAATTTTTCCTACACAATTCCTAGCTTTTTGATCATATACTATAAAGTACTTTTTAAAAGCTTCTCATTAATCCTTGCAGGGAGCCACTCAGCTGGAATCTGTATAACTTGTATCCCATTTACTTGAATCATTTCTTTATCTACTCTGACTTCAATGGGATCACAAGATCCGTCTCAAGTGCAGGACCAATGGAAGACTGAATCTACTATTTCATGTATACTTGCCTGCGTGCAAATTCTATTGAATTCGGTGTTATTTACAGCTGAACAAACATCCTTAAGATTTCTCTCTGGGAACTTAAATTTTTGGGGGAGGGGGGAATTGTCAAATTTAAATACAGTAATAAGAGGATAAAAAGGCTACAAGTCATCTAGATAGATAGATAATTTATTACGGTCGGAGACAGCTTATAAAACACACTTGGGGGTACAATCCCAGAAGGAAAACAAACATTTAAAACAATGTACAACAGTAAATTTAAAATTTATAAATGTGATAAGTGTATAGGCAAATAAAACTTTAAGATACAAGTAATCTGTTATGTCCTAGAAGCTTCCATTATCTTCACTGAACACCTGAAAAGGGCTAGTACTTATAGTACCAATATCTCATATTTTCACAGAGAAGAATCCTGCCTTTCCCAACAACCCGACATGCAGAAATTAAAAAATTAAAATCTGAAGCTTTTCCTAAAATTAGAAAGTGATGAGAAAAGCTCAATGTGGTCAATTTCTGTGTTTGAACCTCTTGTTAGGGACATAATGGCAGAAGCTGAAAAGGACTATAGCTCTAGCCCAAAGCTGTGCTCATCTTGTATTAGGAAAGTTAGTATCTTAAGGGGAATAAGATGGTTTTCAAAGAGTCTCGAGACTCTCCCTCTTTTCCAAACTTAAATATCATTTACAAAGAAGAAGGAAACCAGTTCTTGTCTAATCTTGTTACTCAGCTTCTGGAAGGCCTTAAGCCTGACCATCCTGATTGTAAACCTTCATATCACTTGTAGTGTGGGCAACACAGATGCATGCTAAGTTCCCACAGGTAAGATGATGCTCTTGTGCCACCTGGAAGAACCATAAGGCTGCAGAGAAATTGTGTGTCTGTTTCAGTGCATGCTTCTTCTGTCAAATGTTCATTAATCAGGTTTGCAAGGTTTTCTTTGCAGCCGTGAAAGCTGCAGATGGTACCTGCAGCCTGTATGTTGTCACCCATGCTAAATAGACTTAACAAATGTCCTTGGAGCGAAGTGTGTCGTTAAGTACAAAGCTGATTAAAAATGAGTGTACTTCCCTGTATGAATATATGTATAAAATCTCAAATCAACTGCTAAATTATTATCATTTGCAGCATCTCGGTGGAGGAAAGAATGTAAATTACAGATGAGTTATGAAAATAATAATGCATAGTAAATGGTTGAAATTTTTAAAATATAAAACTACATCCCACATTTATGCACACCTTAAATGCAAGGTCTCATTTGTTGAGAAATGCTTTTTATATTAGAGTACCGGAAGCATGCATGATGACATAAAAGTGTAACTCCACATTGGCCAGCATGTCAGGTTCTGATGCTATAGACCAGGGGTAGGTAACCTGTTGTCCTACAGATGTAGCTGGAGTACAACTCCCATCATTCCTGACCATTGGCTATCCTGGCCTTGTTAGGTATAGTAATTTAGTTCAATGAAATTGTAATTGATTGTATGCATTGTTGTTGTTTAGTCGTTTAGTCGTGTCCGACTCTTCGTCACCCCATGGACCAGAGCACGCCAGGCACTTCTGTCTTCCACTGCCTCTCGCAGTTTGGTCAAACTCATGCTGGTAGCCTTGAGAACACTATCCAACCATCTCGTCCTCTGTCGTCCCCTTCTCCTTGTGCCCTCCATCTTTCCCAACATCAGGGTCTTTTCCAGGGAGTCTTCTCTTCTCATGAGGTGGCCAAAGTATTGGAGCCTCAGCTTCAGGATCTGTCCTTCCAGTGAGCACTCAGGGCTGATCTCCCTCAGAATGGATAGGTTTGATCTTCTTGCAGTCCATGGGACTCTCAAGAGTTTCCTCCAGCACCATAATTCAAAAGCATCAATTCTTCGGCGATCAGCCTTCTTTATGGTCCAGCTTTCACTTCCATACATCACTACTGGGAAAAGCATAGCTTTTACTATACGGACCTTTGTTGGCAAGGTGATGTCTCTAATTTTTAAGATGCTGTCTAGGTTTGTCATTGCTTTTCTCCCAAGAAGCAGGCGTCTTTTAATTTCGTGACTACTGTCACCATCTGCAGTGATCATGGAGCCCAAGAAAGTAAAATCTCTCACTGCCTCCATTTCTTCCCCTTCTATTTGCCAGGAGGTGATGGGACCAGTGGCCATGATCTTCGTTTTTTTGATGTTGAGCTTCAGACCATATTTTGCGCTCTCCTCTTTCACCCTCATTAAAAGGTTCTTTAATTCCTCCTCACTTTCTGCCATCAAGGTTGTGTCATCTGCATATCTGAGGTTGTTGATTGTATGCATTACTATGTATTTAAATAAGATTGGTTGGGAACTGAATTCTAGTTGTTCTCATGTAATCAGCTACCACTGGTCACATGGGAGGTGTCTAGTGAAGGAGAGATTCCATTTTATGTGAAGCAAGATGGCTGTGTTTTAGAATCCACTGTGAACACAGTGAATAGAGTGTTGGAGTTCTTCTCTGCTTGAAAGACAGCAAGGATGCATTGAGAAGGTAAAAGTGGAAATCTCCCATAGGAGCTGTAAGGCATAGCCTAACTGAGATACAGAAGGCTGTGTGCCGAGCTCTGGAAAGAAAGGAAAATACAGTTGTTTGGAAGTTAGAAGCAGAGGCTGCGAACCCATGCTTGGAGGAGAAAGTGACTGTAAATATTATGTTTTAATTCATCTATAAGTTTCTGCAAGTAAATGTCTGAACATGGGTTTAATTTCCAAAGAAGGTTGTCAGTCATATATAGGATTTGAGCTTCTTAGAGAGGCTCTGCAATTATGATATGGAATCGAAGGTGAGAGAAATCAACATTTTCTGGACCCAGAAATTTAGGGGAGTCTGGTACCCACAAGCTCATAACAATATGTTAGGCAGAGTTCAAAATGTATCTCTGCAGTGTGCCTTAGGGCTAAACAAGGCATAATAACAAGAAATATTTGATCAAATACCACACATTATTTTTGTGTAATAAACATGGGCTAGAATAGTGGAAGATTAGGCTTCTTTCTCAGTAAATACGTTGTCAAGCTACTGAAAGCTAAACGAAAACTGATTCTGCAAGGACCTCAGACTTCTTTTTGTCCAAGCATAGCTGAAAATCTAGGCCAGCTAATGTCTCAAACCAGGGCTGAGTGGCATGTCTGAAATTTGGACACAGTCTTGAAAAAAATGGGGTGTGGAAACCTTGCTATTATGTTCAGTTCAGTTTATTGATTAACCAAAAGATTTTTAACCACTAGTATGATACATATTACTTTGGTTACAAAAGCATTTCTCATAAATTGCATGCATTTATTCCTTGTTTGTTGAAATCTCATGGGAAGATGAAGCTTTTTGCTGTATTGGATGTGACTGTTTGTATTGCAAATGTTTAATATGTATTTTAGTCATCCACTAATCTATTAGTAAAGCTTAATCCAAAAGCACACAATCAACTAAGTGGACTACAAGATTTGCATAAATACACCCAACATTAATCCCTGTCTACTAATTTCACTAAGGATTGGATCAGCTCCTCAGTATACATACAAAATGGGCCATTTGCAAGTACTGTAAAATGTTATTTGCATCTAATTCTTTCCCTTTAAAGCACAAACACAGTTGGTGGGACCACACAGTAAGAATACATAACATTTAATCTATGCTTTAAAAATGCTTGTATGCTATCTGTAGATGGCATCAGTGTTCCGTACATGAGGAGAGGGCGATTAGTTATGCTGGTAAGATTTACTTCCTTTAATAATCAATCCTGTGTATTAAGAATCTGCTTCCCCATCTTTGGTATCAGTTTTCTGAAGCAGGACAGCAGGTCATCATGAGAAAGGAAATACTGCTTGTATATCTTTTTTCTCTCTTTTGAAATAAACTGCAACCTATTCCTTATCAGTCACATCAGCAGTTTTCATCCAGCACTATGCAAAGAGAGGGAAGTTTTAACAACCTATTGATTATGTATATTTGTTTACTATATTCTTTATGCACTTTGATTTCCTAAATGCTGGATAAAGATTTGCAGCTACAGCTATGGAAACTGCCTATGCTGAGCAGAAAGAGGTTTGAGAACGTGTGTGTGTGTGCATGCTTTTTTGTCTGGGGTCATGAGTGTGTATCTGAAGATAGGGGTTTAAAAACCCTTAGCTCCACTTACCAAAGTGGGGTGAACCACCCCTGAATCAGTACTGTGCAGATCCCATAGCTTCCAACATCTTGACTCCAAAAACTGGGATGTGTGTCTTCCCGGTCATGCTCCTGTGAAAATCATGTGACCAGTGTGATATCACGGAGCCCAATAGATGTGGTTTTTTTTGGGGGGGGTGCTCTTGGACAAGAAAGGTGCATTTGGGGTGCTGAAAAAGTGCTTTTGGGGGGTAAGATATTGGCACAAAATTGTGGCACCCAAAATGGCCACCCTGCTCTTGAGTGAAAAAAACTGGATCTCTCCCCCCCCCCCCGCACACTTGTGGGATTTGAGATCCAGGGCCCACGGAGGGTGGGCCTGTGTACAGCCCTAATTTCTAGACACACTTTACATAGTTTGGAGACTCCAAATTGGCTAGTTTCATTTTTAAATGCAAACTGAATGAGAATTTCTTCCTCTTCCCTATTCCCAAGGTTCCCCCACCCCCAAAAGCAGATTTTCAGTGGGGGTTGGGGGTTGTACAGGGAAGGAGATCACAGAAGCTCCATTATGTTTTAAGTGCAACTTTCACAAAAGAAAAACTAGGACTCAAGCCTCAGTCTATCTGCATGTGATGTGTTTCTGTGAAACTTGCAAAGCAGAAAGAACCAAAATATTTGTGTGTCTGTCTATGTGTGGCAGCACAGTCCTAAACCATGTTTGCATAGGAGTCTCAGTGAGTTCAGAGGGGCTTACTTGCAAGAAACTGTGCCTTGGAGGTTTGCAACCTAACTGGGGGGAGAAAGCACACTCAACAACTGTCAGACAAACAAACAGATTTCCAGCTAACCTGAGAAAATAATGGGACAGCTCAAAGGCCAAGAAATATCTTTAATAATAGCATTTAAGGGAATAGTTCAGTTGCTCAGTTTCGTATTTCAGCAAAACCTTTCCACCTTGCAAGCTTCTATTTACAAACCTTGGTTTCTCAGCACATTAATTATTCACAAGCAACCTTTAGGTTGGCAAACAAGAGCCTTATTTACTTGAAGCAAACTGCTGTTCAAAGAGCCCTCCTTTCCGCTGCTAGGCTATGGCTTGCTTCAGGTTAAACATTCCCAGCATTTAGCACTGCTTATTGCACTTTGCAAATCAGAAATAGCCAGTGGATAGGATCTGGCTACAAAAGTGTCACCAAGTAAAGCAAGCAGCCACTCAGACGCAAATCACACATCTTGAATTGCACCAGTGCAATTATTATTATTACTCTTATTATACTGCGCCCATCTGACTGGGTCGCCCCAGTCACTCTGGGTGGCTTCCAACATATAAAAGAACATGATAGAACATTAAGCATTAAAAACATCTCTACACAGGGCTGCCTTCAGATGTCTTCTAAAGGTTGCATAGTTACTTATTTCCTTGACATCTGATGGGAGGGCGTTCCACAAGGCGACTGCCACTACTGAGAAGGCCCCCTGCCTGGTTCCCTGTAACCTCACTTCTTGCAGTGAAGGAACCACCAGAAAGTCTTCGGAGCTGGACTTCAGTGTCCAGGCTGAATGATGGGGTGGAGACGCTCCTTCAAGTATACTGGGCCGAAGCCACTTAGGGCTCTAAAGGTCAGCCCCAACACTTTGAACTGTGCTTGGAAATGTACTGGGAGCCAATGTAGATCTTTCAGGACCAGTGTTATATGGTTTCACGGCCACTACCAGTCACCAGTTTAGCTGCCACATGTAGTTTCCAAGTCACCTTCAAAGGTAGCCCCACGTAGAATGTATTGCAGTAGTCCAAGAGGGAGATAACCCCAGCTTATAGTACCCTGATGAGACAATGAGCAGGCAGGTAGGGTCTAAGCCGGAGGGCATTTTCTGCTCTGCCTCAGGTAGCAAAATGTCTCAGGCCAGCCCTGGAGAAAGGGGAGGCCGCAACCCATTCCAGACCCACGGCTGAGACACCACAAGTGAACTTAATAATGTTGGGTCTACGTGAGTTCTGAAATCAACAAAAATAAGACCAATCAACTTGTACTCCAGTTTATATCAGGCACTTTGTGTGATTCACAGAAGCTGTTTTAGGCAAGCACGAGACAGATGTTAGCTGTTATTAGTCCAGTTCTGTGCTGGAGGCAGCTCTGATATCTCTCTGAATTTGGGGTGCCTCTTTTTAAATAGAACAGGAGGCACTTTGTGGATGAGACCTGAAAGCCTTGGTTGCTGAGGTCACCAGACACCCTCTGGATAGGGGCCTTAACCTTTTGCATTATGGGTTCTAGGTTCCAGCCTCTGTCCTCCATGTTCCCTGAGAACTTGGCAGAGGCAAGATCTGCCCAGCAGGAGCCCAAATTACCTTGGAGGAAAGACAGGCAGGGAGAGCCTGGAAGCTTCACCAGTGTTGTGAAGTAGTGCTTGAAGTGTCACCACAGAGCAACCAAAGAAGTTCTGCCAGCCTTCCCTGCTCTCAAACAGAAAAGGATGCTCAGGGACTAGTCTAGATTTGTCATGTGACTGCCAAACAATCCACAGCTCCCATCCTCTCAAACCTGGAGCTGGGGAGGAATTAGGGATTGCTGCACAACACCCGGGCAATCCTCCCCATCTCTTCAGCTTCAAGGTTGAGAGAAGCATTGGTCGCTATGATAACTGTGGTGAATAAGGGTCACGGAAACAGGAGTAGAAGTTGCTGATGTTGACTTATTTGTCCAATGCCCAGAATGGAAATCCCACCAGCAGATATGGTCAGTATTCGCTGTTGTTGTTTTCAGCCTGCAAATGACATAATTGATGACTCCAGAGAGCCAGTGTGGTGTAGTTGTTAAGAGTAGTGGACTCGTAATCTGGTGAACCGGGTTTGATTCCCCGCTCCTCCACATGCAGCTGCTGGGTGACCTTGGGCTAGTCACACTTCTCTGAAGTCTCTCAGCTTCACTCACCTCACAGAGTGTTTGTTGTGGGGGAGGAAGGGAAAGGACTCAAAGGCCGCTTTGAGACTCCTTAGGGTAATGATAAAGCGGGATATCAAATCCAAATCCAATCCAAACTCCAATGCTTCATTTGCATTGCATTCCCCTTGCATCAAAACGAATGGTTTGGAATAATGTAATGATCACATAATTAATTGTGCAATTATTTATGTAAAATTCACCCAAGTGGACAGCGAGATGAATTATGTAAATTTTGTCTGAGGCCGAAATGCAGCAGAACGGAAGCAGCCCTGTATGTGACAAATATGGGGATGGATGGAAATTTATACCTTCTTACATTCTTAGTGGCAAAAGCAAACGTGGAAATTTGCCATTGGAACAGGGCCTGTACTATTAAATTCTCCCATTTTTAAATAGGTAGTATAGACTGTGATTTTAATAGTGGCCATTTATGGTAAATGATATGGCTATAAAAGCTTTTAACTGCATGCATGCACCAATGTTTTGAGCATTCCTACATTCATACTAATTGTTATACAGTAAATTGCTGCATTATGTAATCCTTATCCTGCAGGCTTTTAGCAATCAAATATAAAGATACTAATGATGATCTGTGAAATCTTCCTTTGAAAGAAACTTGTTTGTTGGAATCCATGCATATGTAAGAACAGTCATCCTACAGCTTTGAACCATCCAACCTGATTCTGAGAATTGCTTTCCTCTCAGTTTATGGAAATTCCCACTTCTCTCATTTTGCCCAACCACCACTTTGATGTATCAAATCATTAAACAGCTGCCTCTGCAAAAATGGAATGGAGTACATTTTTCCAATATTAAATGTGAACTGATATGTGCTCATATTAGCGGCTCGATAGAGATAAAATTTAATTAGTTGCTATTCCGGGCAGCTATTGTCAGCTCTCTCACATTGGTCCTGTGACTTTTTACACATCATGATTTTAAAGACCAGGACTGTGTCTTTGCCATAAACCCATATTAATTCTGTTGCTTCCCAAATAAATACTAGCTGTGCTGCAATTTTATAATTTGCTTCATGCCATTATCCATTTCGTGTTGACTTAGACTTCCAGTTCCTTGCACTCCCAAATGCAACTCCACTTAATCCCCCCCCCAAGTTCAGTTCATATGAAACAAGAAGAAGTATTTTTCCAGATCTATGCAGTATAGTGGTTAAGGTTAGTCAACCAATGACTGCTAGCTTGAATAGTGAAAACCCAGGTAAGATAATACAGTTCTTTGCAAGCCTGCTCAACTACACAAAAGTCAGAGATATGTGCAGTGCAAGAGAGCTGCGGGACTCTTCACTCTGCACCATGCAAGGGCCACCCATGAACACACAATATCTTCCCTGTTCTACATACAGTTTTGTGCTCTTCAATTTTTTTCCTACACAGTTTTTGAAAATTGAAGTTGGCAATTTATTTATTTTGGGTGGGGTGTTTTCAAGTAGTTAGACCTGCCTAGGGCACAAAAAATCTGACACTGTCACTGGTTGCAGTTAACAATTGCAGGAAAGCCTATAAAACATAGCTTTTGTGTTAAATAATTCTCAGTTAAATACATTTTTGTTTAAGCAAACCATTGTGGCAACACAGAAAACACAGAAATTCTCCCGGCCATTTTTTCACCCTTTCTCAGTGATCAGGTGGTGGTGGAGAGGCTGTCAGCACTTCTTATAAAAGAGAGAGAGCGGGGGGGGGGGGAATTGCAGATGGGGAAGAGGTGGATGAGGGGGTAGTGGCATCCGGTGACATCAGTGGTGGGGTGGGCTCTTGGTTGGATAGCATTGAGTACCCCCTAAAATCTGCTGCTGGCCCTCATTCTGGCTATGTGAAGCTGCTGAGATAGACCATCTGCATGTCTTAAGACAAACTGCAGAGAAGTGTTCTATTCGCATCTCCTACTATGACCCATGACTTCACTGCAGTAACCTTGACTTAGCTCTTTTGGACATAAGATTTAATATTACGTATTACGGAATGCACTTAAATTTTTACTTCAGAAAAACTTTTTGGGAAGAAAATCTTCCATCTCCTCCGAAAAGAATCTTGGCACCAAGGCTGTTTGAAGGCAATTGAAGTTTAGCTACTGGCTCTGAAGACAACATATCTGCACAATTCTCATCTTTTCACGTATTAAACTGTCAGTTATTTGGTCTTACCTGGGATGAATTATTTTGCTTTCTACCTCTTGCTGTTGATCGGTATAGCCTGGTGGAAGAATTTCCAATTTGTGCTGTTAGGTAGCTTTTAAAAACTAGAAATATTTTATACTCTTAAGACATCTGAATTATTAGGTCAGCTTTAATCTAATCTGGTTGTTCCCTTACCTGCCAGTTAAGAAAAATGACTATATTCTGGCAAGGGCACACAAGACAGAAAATTAATTCTTAATAGTGGTCATTTACTGATTGAATAGATGTGTCTTACACTCTCCCCCCCCCCCCCCAGTTAATTTTTTTTTTTAAAGTAAGTGCAATGCTACTCACTCCTGAGAACTGCGGACTGAGTGCAGTGAACTTAAATCCCCAGTGAATGATACCAAACACCAGCTGTGCCATATAAATTTGTAGCAAGCAATTTTGACACCAAGGTTGCAGCAGTCTTTGTAGAAACAAACAAGCAACTCCCTACTGACCTATCTGCAAAAGGTAAATGACTTTATTCTGCGCTCCAGTGTGAATACATAAGCTATTAGACAGTAGGATGAGAACATCGTTGTGTTCTAAATTTGGGATTTGTTTCAGCCGCTTGCAAGTGATGGCGCTTTGTGTTTGTTAAAGTGGTTTGTGAAAGTAGGTGCATTCAGCCATTTTAATCAATATACAACGTGATGTGTGTCTGTGTACATTTAGACACACATTCCCTATCTGCTATAAATTTATGTTGACCCTTATGAACTCTTGAAGTTGTCTTACACTAGTCTTTTCAGGAATTCACCCTGAATGTTCATGGTCACAATGTTCTCTCCCACGAGTGCTGTTGTGTCAGACCGTTGATCCACAAAGTGTTGGCTCAAGAGTTTGAGGAGTGCAGATGGTGCTCCCAAACTCTTGAAATGGTACAGAGCACCAAAGGCGAGCCAAGTTTTTGTGGCACATCTCCCCCATCTTGGGCAGTAAAATTTCAATGGCAAATTTAATAATGTTCTGAGTTTGTAGGGCCTAGACACTTCTAACTTCCTGGAACCAGTAAGTGTTAGAATTTAATCAAGGCTCGGGGTTCCAAAAGTGGGGCAAGACCCCTGTGTATTAAGTTGTGTATCAGAACTTCTAATCCCCTGGAATTAGCAAGTGTCAAAAGCTAATCAAGCCAATCTAATAACAATAATTTTATTATTTATACCCCACCCATCTGGCTGGGTTTCCCAAGCTACTCTAGATAGGTAAAGGTAAAGGTACCCCTGCCCGTACGGGCCAGTCTTGACAGACACTGGGGTTGGTGCGCCCATCTCACTCTATAGGCCGGGGGCCAGCGCTGTCCGGAGACACTTCCGGGTCACGTGGCCAGCGTGACATCGCTGCTCTGGCGAGCCAGAGCCGCACACGGAAACACCGTTTACCTTCCCGCTAGTAAGCGGTACCTATTTATCTACTTGCACTTAAGAGTGCTTTCGAACTGCTAGGTGGGCAGGAGCTTGGACCGAACGACGGGAGCTCACCCCGCCACGGGGATTCGAACCGCCGACCATACGATCGGCAAGTCCTAGGCACTGAGGTTTTACCCACAGCGCCACAAGACACTTCTAAATTCCCGGAACCAGTAAGTGTTAGAATTTAATCAAGGCTCGGGGTTCCAAAAGTGGGGCAAGACCCCTGTGTATTAAGTTGTGTATCAGAACTTCTAATCCCCTGGAATTAGCAAGTGTCAAAAGCTAATCAAGCCAATCTAATAATAATAATTTTATTATTTATACCCCGCCCATCTGGCTGGGTTTCCCAAGCTACTCTAGGTAGCTTACAGCATATCCGAAAACATGAGTGATAGCCCAGTAGATGGGCCATTAAGATAACGGAGGATCAAAAGAGACTCAGTGTGAGATGGCAGATGATTAGGGCCTTTCCCTCAACAGATAAAACCAGTGCGACTGAGGTGCAAAGTAGCAGAGCGTGATGTTGGATCTCTGCGTGGGACCTATAGAGGAAGCAAGTTCCTCTTGGAGTGTTAATGCTGTGAACTCCTCCGTTGTAGGCTCAGGTTGTATATACATGTAAATAAGTCCATATATCATAAAGACACCACAGTCTCCTCTGTGCTTCAGTCCCAAAAGGAAACATGGCCCCACATTGAGTGCCTGGAACCAGTGGCGTAGCGTGGGTTGTCAGCACCCGGGGCAAGGCAAGTAATTTGCGCCCCCTAACCCATGGATTTGCGCCCCCTAGCCTGTGGATTTGCGCCCCCTAACCCATGGATTTGCCCTAACCCCAGATGTTGCGCCCGGTGCGGCCGGCCCCCCCTGCACCCCCCACGCTACGCCACTGCCTGGAACCCCTGGAATCTTGCACGGCTGTGGAGATTGGGTGTGCAGGCAAAAATAACTAACAACATGGTTTTTGGGTCCTAACTGTTTAGCAAAAGAAATGACAAATATGCTTCCCCTTGCATAAATAATTATCTAGTGACTCATCACTATATCTCTGCCTACCTTTTGATTGAATAGAGCTTCCTATAGTGGGCAGTTTGAGGCTCAACTATGAGATAGTTCCAAAGCACTTTCAGGGCTTAATTCTAAATGTATATATTTGCAGAGTAGTAAAATGCTATCTTTCTTAGGCTTCAAGAAATATGGCAATATTTTCTCTATCACCATTAGCACATTGTTTTGACAGCTGAATCTGCAATGTGTTGGAGGGCTTTGTGTTACGTAACTCTCCGGATTGGGGCCCTAAATTAGATCCCTGCTGAAAATCTCGCCCTCTCTGGTTGCCATTTGCTTTTCAAGGTGCTGCTTATTAGAAACAGAACCTTTGGGGAACAAATAGCAGAAAAACAACACTTTGGGTAGGAACAACAACAACAATATTTATTACGGCCATAGGCCCATACAAGTAAAAACAACACATAAATAACAGCTTGTGTACGTGGGAAGAAGAAAAAAACAGCCGCTAAAACACCACAATAACACTAAAATACTATAAAATAGAATGGCATACTACGCCTTAGTTAGCTTGTAGTGCTCCTTGGCGTCGCTTTTGGGTAAGGACAGCGACCAGGAACCTTGCCACTTTCAGGGTCGTATGAGTATCCTTATCCTGCAAGATTTGGGCAAGGTGGAATTTTGGTGGGGTACCCTCTAGTTTCTGTATGATTGATCCCAACAAATTTGCCCGTGGCACATTGAACAGGGGGCAAGTGAACATGATGTGCTGGAGCGACTCCGGCGTCTCCTTATCACATTTGGGTAGGAAACTTTTGCAGCGATCCAAGCTGAGCAACTTCCTAATTGGGACCACACAGCTCTTTACTCTTCAGAATAAATGTGGCCCGTTCAAGTGTGCTTTTTAAAAAGTTTGAATAATTTTTAAAACAATAACAGTAGTAATAGAATGTTACAAAAATCTGCTACAAAATTTACATACTAAAGAACCCATTCATTCTTTACTTCTTCTTTACTTTTAAAAAGTCTTACTCATTCCCCTTACTGCTTCCCATTAATGATAGAGGCTAATGAATGCTACTGTGTTTCATTACATTTGAAAATGATCATCCAGAGATATTTCTGTCAGGGAGATATGCTTCCTCCGAACATCAGGCTGACATCAAGAAGCTTCTTAATTTAATTGAACATATTCAAACTACAGATTCAGTGATGACAAAGGTTATAGTACATCAGGAAATCAAAGGCTAACTATCAACCTGGGAAAAAATGAATCTATACCAAGAGTTTAGATAGGAGTTTGAAAAAGAAATTTCATCTGACGTTAATGTCTCAGCTGTGTATAAATCATTCATTACAATATAAATTGAATAAGAGACATGGAAAGCTCTTCAATTTAGCTCCATGTAAATGACATTAATGCTAATTTAAATCCACCTTTGCTCTTCCAAAAGTTCTTCAAAGAAGCCTTAAGAGAAAGTATAAGCATCTGAATTCAGGGACGTGGTGTGGGGAGGGCCAGGGCCCCCCATGACCCTCCGGGTACATGATTTTGAGGGGCCGTGAGCCAGGCACCCCCATGGAGGGATCCCCACCTTGTCTGCTGCAGAGGGGATGCCAAGGGCCACATCAGCCAGCTGGGGCCCCACCTGCCCAGAGAGGTGGGCAGGTGGTGCAGCACGGCCCCATGAGCCCTCCATTTCCTGCACCAGGGAGGGTTAGGTTGGCACAGTGGGTGGCGCTGTGGTCTAAACCACTGAGCCTCTTGGGCTTGCTGATCAGATGGTCGGTGGTTCAAATCCCCGCAATGGGGTGAGCTCCCATTGCTCTGTCCCAGCTCCTGCCAACCTAGCAGTTCGAAAGCACACCAGTGCAAGTAGATATATAGGTACCACTGTGGCAGGATGGTAAACGGCATTTCCGTGAGCTCTGGTTTCCGTCATGGTGTCCTGTTGCGCCAGAAGCGGTTTAGTCATGTTGGCCATATGACCCAGAAAACTGTCTGTGGACAAATGCCAGCTCCCTTGGCCTGAGAGCAAGATGAGCACTGCAACCCCATAGTTGTCTCCACCATTCCTCCTCTGCCCATTCCCTGACAAGAACTGGTGGGCCACAAGTTGTACAACTTTGCCAAAGACCATTTTCTCATATCACCTAACATCACCACTGTAAGTAATTTATATCTGCAAGTCATCAAGCGCTGACCTATCAAGCAATGTCATGAGGTGCATACAGGTAACTCCCACATGGGGGTAAATGTAAAGAGACATGGGTGGCACTGTGGTCTAAACCACTGAGCCTCTTGTGCATGCCAATCAGAAGGTCAGCGGTTCGAATCCCTGTGATGGAGTGAGCTCCTGTTGCTCTATCCCAGCTCCTGCCAACCTAGCAGTTTGAAAGCACACCAGTGCAAGTAGATATATAAGTACCACTGTGGTGGGATGGTAAATGGCATTTCAGTGTGCTCTGGTTTCTGTCATGGTGTCCTGTTGTGCCAGAAGCAGTTTAGTCATGCTGGCCACATGACCCAGAAAGCTGTCTGTGGACAAATGCCGGCTCCCTCGGCCTGAGAGCAAGATGAGCACTGCAACCCCATAGTCACCTTTGACTGGACTTAACTGTCCAGGGGTCCTTTACTTTTTATCCTTTTTTGTTTGTTTACCCTCTGCACTCAGCCCTTGGTCCCACCTGGTGCATACCTGAGTGCACATGCCCTGAGGCCCCCAGGTGCCAACAAAGGACGCAGTGCTGCTGCCTAAACTGCCCAAACAATTTAGCCAATATGCTCCTAAAGTTGTGGTAATAAACTGGTGATAAATGCTTAGATTTGGTGGTCACCCCTGAAAGTTGCAACACCACGGCAACCCATTAATCACTTTTAACCCAGCTCACTGGTGGTTCAGTCAGTTTACTGTTAGTTTATTCATTAATTCATTGCACATATGCCTTCTTTCCACCCAAGAGAGCCCGCTAACCACAATCCTAAAGCATAATAAAACCATCCAGATTAGATTTGGAATAAGTAATTTTGCTTTTGCCCAGTTAACAGTCTCCAGCATATTCCCATTCCTTTAGCTCATCCGTGCCTCATTGTTGCTACCATATTGTCTAAGCCCACTTGGGACCCGTCAAAATACAGTGGACATTTTCTAAGGAAAGCTGAGCACCTTTAGGTCTTATTGATTCTAATGGCGAGAGATTGAAATGCATATCTCATAGTTCTGTTGGAATGAATAGGAACATAACGTGTTTAACTTTAACTGGTCCATGGCTAGCATTTGCAGACATATCTTAATTTACATTATATCAATTGCATTCGTTCAATATTTTTGGTTTCATAATTTTGTTAGTACAGCATCCAGACATTACTGGTTATTGGTATAAAATATTTATAGTAATTCCAGGTCCCTGCTGTAAAATCCCTGCTGCTGTTTGAATTTTCAAACCTATAGCCTACTAAACCAATGTAAGTGTATGTGTTGTTGTTGTTTTATTTAAAAAATGATTTTGAGTTCAATACAAACATTGCTAATGATACCTTCTGGTTTATAAATCCACCAGAAATGTTATCTCAGTGGGCCAGGCAGCTGACAAGACATGGGGAATTCATCTTACTAATTGCTGATTGCATGCCATAATAACACAAATGTATTCGCTGAGGAAAAGACCAGGCATTTCAAAATTGTTCACTTGGAGTCAGATGTAACACCTTTTAGATGATTTAAAGTGGTTCCTCTAGGAAGGCGTGAGCATGACCATTTCCCTTCCACTCAGATATTTAAGAAGATTTAAGTTCTGATCTGAAAATCTACAAGACATACAACAATATTATACAAAGCAACACTGTCTCAAACTAATAGGTAGATACAATGTAGACTTTATTTGTGGTGTTTTGCCAGCAGCACATAAATTATTTCTTGAGCTAATTCTTGGTAATTTTGCTGGTGGCTAATTAACGCTGAATCAGGCATCATTTCAAGCAACCTATTTAGAGTCCTCTTAAATTCTGGCCATCACACTGTTTTTAACTATAAAACTACTAATTTGACTTTGAAGTCAGGAATATTTATTTACTGGTAGTAGTTTTTTTTTTTAGTATACTATTCGCAGTATAGGTGAGTCCAAGCCCACAGTTTTTATGTGATCTGATTGAGAAAATCACATGACGAATTGCTGCATATTCTGCATATATCTTTATTATTCCGTGTTGCCGCTTTCAAGGATGGTGCTAGCTGAAATTGTCATCTTAATGGGCAACATTCAATGGTGTCAGGCTGCTTGTCCACTTGTGGGCATCCACTCACACAAATGAGACCTCCACTTCTCACATTGCAGCCCCCACACCCCAAATCTGGTCCAAAGTGTTGTGAGGATGAAGGCAGGCAGGCTGCTGAGTTGTGTGCAAATGTCACATGCATATATTATTTTAATTTGGGGGTCACAATATTTATTTCCCTGCCAACTGCAGAAATGCCAACTCTGAAGTGAAGGACACGAGGCAGGAGTTGATAATGCAGGTGAGCTGCGCACAGGTGAGCTGCAAGCAAGCTGACGGCCAGCTCTGTGGAGGCTCCTTTTATTGACACAATATGCAAACCCAGGCAGATACATTTTGGGCTGTGACCTTTACACATCTTCCAGTCCTGAGATCATGGGGTGGTACAAAGTTATTTTGGCACCTGTTTCCACCGCGTCATTTCCCCCTTGCACAATGTATGACAAAAGAGACAAAGGTCTCAGAGACAAAGGTCACAGACAGGACACGGCAGACTACTGAGACCACAAAAGGTTAGACAGAGGGCAAGATGTTCAGACAGCTGTGGCTTTATCTGTGAGGGGGAGTGTGCTCCGCACCCCAAGGTCACACATGCAGGCAGCTGAGGCTGCCCGTGGGCGAGAGTGTGCTCCGCCACCCAGCAATAATTCCAACAAACTCTAGTGCTGTGATGAGTAGGAACATGCCCCCATCTGAGAAGCAAATAAGGGAGATATGTACCTCTTTGAATCTTGATTGTGTTTGTGTGTGTGCAAATGCAAGAGTATGAGGATAGCTATTTTCCCTTTTTTGGCTACATGGGTCTCCCCTAGTGAGTTTGCAACAGGGCTCTCAGGTTAGTCACCCGTGCCATAGGAACCAACAGGCAGCAGATATGAGGCAGCAAGCAGAGCAGAGTGCATCCAGAGAGCAGAGTGCAGAGTCAGAAACAGATTACAAGACCTTGGACAGCTCCAACACTGGGCAGAATGCAAGCCAGTCCTTATATGCTTTAAACCCACATTCAGGGAAGTGGGACGAGGTAGACAGAAGGGGCTGCTGGTTATTGCTTGCAGGAGTGAATTGGCTGGAAATTTGGTTTTTGCCAGATTGCTTTATGAGTACTTATAAAACATCTAAAGGCATTCTGAATGGTGCTCATCCATGCCTTCTCAGGCTAGAATAATTGCACACATTTTCCAACATACCAGTTATTATTCTGAATTTTTGGGATGTGAATGGGTGACAATGGTCTGAAATGTTGTATCATAGGTGCCAACTCCTAGGGGCCAAGGCACTTTGCCCCCCCCCAATGTTTTATTTGAGGGAACCACCACCCTTTGTTCAGAGGAAAGAGGAAGGTGAATGTGGGGCTGGAAGCAGCGCAGCTCAGTGGTCCACAGATCCTCCCCCTCCTCCCCACCTTTCCCTTCCATGGCAGGGGGAGGGGAAGACAGGGACCACCAGCCGCCATGTTCAGCTCTTCCCCTTGGCTCCTGGCGACGTTGCTCATGCGACGTCAGGGCGCCATGTTGGGCCCCCACAATCTTTTAGAGAAGTTGGCACCTCTGCATTGTATAGCTCTCTATTCCTGCTGTTGCTTATAAACATCTGAGACAGCATTATGGAAACCTCTGTCACTTGGCTGGACTTGTACGTTCAAAATCAACAGAAGCAGAAGATAGCCCAACTCTAGCTGATCTTTTATTTCTGTGTCGAGAAAAGAAAAATGAACTCCATCTCCCCCATTAGCAATTTGTTCCCTCAGACAGCATATAGCAAAGATTCGTGTGCTTTTATTTTGTGCTTGCCTGGGTAGAAAAAGGATTTAGAAAGATAAGTCTGTCAAAAAGAAGAGTGCATCACAATGTCTTTCATATTGCGCAATGTAAACACAATTATAATAAAAATCTTAATACGGTCTTTTGAACTTAGCACCCACACCAGTAGAACTGCAAAAAATATTGTTTATTTTTAGCACATTGCCAAAGCTACATTCTTCATCCGTGATAACATATGCAAAACAAGCACTCCTGATTTGATAAAGGACCTATAGGTAGGATTCTTCAAACAGAAAAACAAATTAGGATGTTTAGCTGTCATCACTACATGCTTTTGTAAAACCAGAAACAAAACTAATTTCTGTTGCACAGCTGGATTTTTTTAAAGTCTCAATGAAGTTCCTGGTCTCTGATAAATCATCAGAATGAGAATAGGAAGCAAAACTAAAATCTCCAGCTGAATATGAAGTGGAAACGAAATCGTATGTGCATTATATATTTGAAGCAGTATCATGCCACTTTAAAGAGTCTACCTCTAAAGCAGTGGTTTTAAACCAGTGTGCTATGGCACCCTGGGTGGGGTGCCTTGAATGATGGTCAGGGGAGCCATGGGCAATACTGGCCTCTGCCCCTCTTTCCCTCCCTCCTTCCTGCCCCCCTGCCCCCCAAAATCTTGCATTGCTGTTCGTTGCAGCAGCCCTGGCTACAAGCTCCGTAGGTGAATGGTGCCTCTGGGGCTGGTCAGGGGGTGCTGGTTACCAGGAGCTGAGACGGCCTCAGAGTAAGCAAGCAAGGGGGTGAGAAAGCCCAGCCAGATAGTCCACCAGTTCTTGCTGTTGGGAATGGACAGATAAGCCCCAGGCCCCTGTGGGGCAGTGTGACAAGGCACCTCTCTTTGGGGAGGGGGACAGCTCAGAGACGAGGGGTGGCAACAGTGGCTGCCCAGAGGACACCCAAGGAGAGAGGAGAGGAGAGAAGGCTGAGAGAACTCTCCAGAAGGGGATGGTGTTCGAGAAAAGGTGAGAGGCTGCCAGCTCTGCAGGCAAGGTGGTGATATAACTGGGCTTCTGAGCCCCACAGGGGGGCCACAGAAAGAAAGTAGTTGGTTAAGAGAGCTGTGGACTAAAAAAAAGGTTGAAAACCTCTGCTCCAAAGAATCCCTGAAACTGGCTTTTGTTTAGGATCCTGAGAGTTGTTAGGAGACCCTTATTCCTGTCATAGTTACAATTCCCAGAGTCCCCCAAAAGAGGGTTCGATTGTTAAACCATTCTGGGAATTGGACGCGAGTGGCGCTGTGGGTTAAACCACAGAGCCTAGGACTTGCCGATCAGAAGGTCGGCGGTTCGAATCCCCACGACGGGGTGAGCTCCCGTTGCTCGGTCCCTGCTCCTGCCAACCTAGCAGTTCGAAAGCTCATCAAAGTGCAAGTAGATAAATAGGTACCACTCCGGCAGGAAGGTAAACAGTGTTTCCGTGCATTCCTCTGGTTCACCAGAAGCAGCTTAGTCATGCTGGCCACATGAACCGGAAGCTGTACGCTGGCTCCCTCGGCCAATAAAGCGAGATGAGCGCCGCAACCCCAGAGCCGGTCACGACTGGACCTAATGGTCAGGGGTCCCTTTACCTTTACCTTAATGGTAATAGGGATTCCTAAGAATGTTCAGCGCCCTTGACAAACTACAGTTCCCAGGATTCTTTGGGAAAATTCATGGCTATTTAAAGTGGTATATATATGACCACAGATACTATGCTTTTTAGATAAAGAAAACCCAAAAAAGTCCAAGAGTAGTAGAATAAAAAATATTCTAGGAGCAAAGAGAGCTTATGACAAATTTCCCTTTTATTTCTCAGATACAAACCAGAAGTGTAAGCAAGGCAATACTTGGAAAACAGCAATGTGCTTTATATTATGATGCAGATGCAGTTAAAAGTACAAACAAATTAAAAAGTTTGGCAAGAGGAGATGTGGCGCAGTTGGGAAAATCATGACAGTGAAGTGCACATCTGCTGATGCTAAAATGCCTTAATGCCTGATAATTGTGGGAGAAGATCCAAACCCTGTCGAAATCAACGGAGAAGTGTCAAAACAGTCATGTTACAATCCTTCAGTTGAAAGTAATGTAGACTATTTTTTAAAAGCTGGAAAGCGAAAGGGCAATAATATATGAATGCAGGAATTTTAAACTCAACGTTCTGGGGAGGAGGGAAAGAACTTACTTTTCTTTACCTCTAGATGATTTCCTTTTGTAATTTTTTAAAACTCACATTACACACAAACACTTGAAAACAGCCAAGTGCTTTGCGAGAATGGTCTCAAGTGGAGGAGCGACAGAAAAAGAATGGTTTTCCCTTTCCGCACCTGCCATGTCACCATTTCAAATCACGCACACTCAGCTACTTTCTCCTCAGGGGCGTTTCCAGACAGGGGCGAACGAAAGTGTCGTGACACCCGGGGTGGGGCGTTGCTATGTAGGCCGCATGTGCAGCATCACTGCATATGGCGCATGGGCCGTACATAGCGATGCCACATATGCCCTGTACATAGCAGTTTGCTGGTGGCGCCACTCCAGTGCCGTATGGATGGGGGTGGGATCCCTCCATCGTCGCTACAGCCACATGTAGAGAATCCTTTCCTCGCGGCTGTAGCGGCGACGGAGGGATCCCGGCACTGTCTGTACTGTGCTGGAGCAGTGCCAGTGGCAAACCACTATGTACAGCGCATGTGCAGTGTTGCTACATACGGCGCATGCATGCGACGTCACACATGCACTGTACATAGTGGTCTGCCACCGGTGCCGGGATCCTCTGCTTGCGGCTGTAGCCACGAACAAAGCATCCTTTGCATGCGGCTGCAGTGGTGCCATGGCTGCTTGCGCCACCGCAAGCCCCCACAGGGTGCCTTCTTGTCACCCCCCCAGACATGGCAGCCGGGGCGCACCGCCCCCCGTTGTGACACCACTGTTTCCAGGAAGTGGCTGCCACAAGCACATGGTTTAGATGGTGAAGCAGACATGAGAATGGATAGCTGCCTGGGTGAGTATTGATTTAGCGCAAACATGTGGTGGCTAGAAAGGTCACACCCTTCCCTCTTTCCCTGCTGTTTCAAGACCTTTTGTGAAATTTTGTACGATGAATAGCTCAGCCGGTTAGAGTGTGGTGCTGATAACACCAAGGTTGCAGATTCAATCCCCATATGGGACAGCTGCACATTCCTGCGTTGCAGGGCGTTTGACTAGATGATCCTCAGGGTCTCTTCCAACTTTACAATTCTAGGATGCTGTGAATAAGTCAAGTTAGGATAGATGGCACCTAGGTGCCAAAATCGCAAGAAAGCTGATAAGACTATTTATGTATGCTACCACAGCTGCGCGGATGTTATTGGCCCAGAGATGGAAAGAAGATAAAGTCCCTACTGGAGAAGAACAGTGGATCAAGTTGATGGATTATGCCGAAATGGCTAAAATGACCAGAAGAATCAGAAATCAGGAAGACCAAAATTTTAATAAGGAATGGGGGAAATTTATAACTTATCCTAAAGACAATTGTAAACAGTTAAAATTGTTAGTAGGACTGGAATATCACTTGTAGTTTAATGGTGAATTTTGGACACAATGAAGAGGTAAAATATTTGGATTATTATAAAAGATGCAGGAGGAAAATATTAACAATAGGACCCACAAAGGGGAGGAGGGAAGTCCTTGGAATCTCATTTTTTTGTTGTATATTGAACATGTGGCTGTAAAATTTTAATCTGAAAAACCAAATAAATAAATTTATTTTGTTTAAATGATAGATGGCACCTATATAATGCTATACAGTGGTACCTCAGGTTACATACGCTTCAGGTTACATACGCTTCAGGTTACAGACTCCGCTAACCCAGAAATAGTGCTTCAACTTAAGAACTTTACCTCAGGATGAGAACAGAAATCGTGCTCTGGCAGCGTGGCAGCAGCAGGAGGCCCCATTAGCTAAAATGGTGCTTCAGGTTAAGAACAGTTTCAGGTTAAGTACGGACCTCTGGAATGAATTAAGTACTTAACCTGAGGTACCACTGTACCTCTTTAACCAGCTATTTTAGTAAATATTTCAGAAATGTAAGCAAATATTGCCACGCCCAATTTGGAACTAGGGATGGGATAATCCACCCATTTGAGTTTCTCTTACTTTCCAATTTCCTAGTCTTCAGTTATATACATCTCCACAACAGTCTGCCATTTTTACATATCCCGGCCCAAAGGGGTCTTCATGAATATTCACCATCATTTTCATGTGTATTTTTCCTATAATACCCAATTTTGCAATCAGTTTTCTTCAAAATAACAAATGTTATTTTCACTAATATATGCAGTTTTATGCTCACTTCACCCTGCTACGTGTATTTTTGTACACGTGACCGATTAACTGCATTGCAAAATTCGGAGAAGTGTGAATTTCAAAGGCTGGTTGTGTTTTGCTTTGTGTATTGTTCTGCAAAGTGAAAATTAGGCAGGTTCATGAACTGAACCAAATTTCAGTTCCCTGGCTGAAATGTTCTCTGATGCCTTAGGGAATGCTGTGGACAAGCTAAATGAAGCGGGGGAAATAGACATGGGATAGGACGCCATTTCCCCATTTATAAATATTTTCCTCTCAATTTGGTTTTACCTACATTAACTTCTTTTTTTTTTAAAACAAATTTTTATTAGTTTTTCACAGTTTAAACACATAACAATAACATAAAAAACATAACAAACATAAAACGGACCTCCCCATACCACCCCTTTTCTGCATCCTTGTTTCGATTTTTTTCAGCAACCCTTCACTCATCAAATTGTTTAGATCAATTCTTATGGTTATCTTCATTAACTTATTAATTACACCTGTAGTTCTTTATTTCCTATCCCCCTGACCTCCTAATTTTCATCCATGTTACAACAATTTTTCAAATATATCTTAAATTTCTTCCATTCTTCCTCCACTGTCTCCTTCCCCTGGTCTCGGATTCTGCCAGTCATCTCGGCTAGTCCCATATAGTCAATCACCTTCGTCTGCCATTCTTCCAACGTGGGTAGTTCTTGTGTCTTCCAATACTTTGCTAGAAGGATCCTTGCTGCTGTTGTGTTACCTACATTAACTTCAAACATTGTAGGGTCGATGGAACATATTGTGAGGTTTGGAAAATGATCAAAGAAGCAAAAAATGCAAATGAAAACTCACCAGCGAGATACCATTATTATCTAAACACACATGGTCCAGTGGTTCACTTAACTGAGCACTGTAAAAGTGAAAACTTGAGTAAATAAAGTTGTAGCTATGATGAATGGGGTGAATGGCAAATATCTTTAAAAGTTTGGCAGGTGGGGTGTGGAAGCTTCTGGGACATCTTCATTGCCTCTGTCCAGTCCTGAACGTCTTTCCTGATTCCTGAACTCTGAGCCCAATGCCAAGCCTGTGCCATTTCCCTTCTGAATAAAGATCTCTTTTGAGCTTACACCTAACAGCTTCTGCTGGGAATGAGGCCGGACAATGTGGAAGGCTGAGGGGCAAGGATGAATTGTGAGGGTTTCTCAGGGACTAACCATATACAGGTGAAGGCTCCCAGCTGAATCATGGCCCAGAGCAGACTGGGAAAGAGCCCAGGCATGTTATGTCAGTTTCTAGTACACTGCAATCTATTCAGAAAGGCTAATCTATATAGACAGATTTAGCCAGGCACAAGCAAGTTATGATATAGCCATGCTGCTCATCTTTCTCTAGAGATTCTTTGTATATTTAATAATTGAAGGAATCTCTGCTTGTACTCCCCATTGCTATGTATCGCCATAGAAAGCCTAGATCAGCTCCGGCCATCATGATGCTCAATAAGAAGTTGGAGGAAATATTGAGTAGAAGCTTTGAGGAATAGTTTGCCTGTCAGCTCTTGGCAATGACAGCCAGTCAAATTTGCTGCAGTCCCTGTTTGGAGATCCCAGTCAGGGATATCCCCAATCAAATAAAATACATATTTGCCCAAATAAAACACTTCTGTATTATGCACAGCCCTATCTATAGTGTAAACCACTTAGAAGTTTTTGTTGAGTAAGCCAATGTGGTGTAGTGGTTGGAGTGTCAGACTAGGAGACTAGATTTCTATTCCCCACATCACCATCACCATAATTTTATTATTTGTACCATGCCCATCTGACTGGGTTGCCCCAGCCACTCTGAGCAGCTTCCAACAAAATATAAAAACATAGGAAGTCATCAAACATTTAAAATTTCCCTAAGCCGGGCTGCCATCAGATGTCTTCTAAAAGTCATGTAGTTGTTTATCTCCTTGGCACCTGGTGGGAGGGCATTCCACAGGGTGGGCTGGACTACCAAGAAGGCCCTCTGCCTGGTTCCCTGTAACCTCAGTTCTTGCAGTGAGGGAACTGCCAGAAGGCCCTCAGAGCTGGACTTCAGTGTCCAGGCTGAGTGATGGGGGTGGAGATGCTCCTTCAGGTATATGGGGCCGAGGCCATTTAGGGCTTTAAGGGTCAGCACCAACACTCAAAAATATTTTGGAAGCCATATAACCTTTTAGTGGCATGTGGTCCTGGTGGCTATTCCCTGTCACCCGTCTAGCAGCCACATTCTGGATTGGTTGCAGTTTCCAAGTCACCTTCAAAAGTGGCCCCATGTAGAGTGCATTGCAGTAGTCCAAGTGGGAGATAACCAGCGCATGTACCATTCTGGTGAAACAGTGTGCAGGCAGGTATATCAGATGGAGCTGCTAGACAGCTCCCCTGGACACAGAATTGACCTGTGCCTCCATGGACAGCTGTGAGTCCCAAATGACTTCCAGGCTTCACACCTGGTCCTTCAGGGGCACAGTTACCCCATTCAGGACCAGGGAGTCCCCCACATCTCCCCACCTCCTGTTCCCCAGAAACAGTACTTCTGTCTTTTCAGGATTCAACCTCATTCCATTGACCACCATCCATACTCTATCCATATATCCATGGGTGACCTTGGGCCAGTCACAGTCTTTCAGTCTAACTATATATGCAACCTTGAACTCCTTGGAAGAAAAGTGGGATATAAATGTTATAATTGGAGGCAACAGTTCATACAAACAGGACTCCAGTTTTATACTGCGATATTAACTTCCAGAAATGTGATAGCATGGAGTATTATATACCTATACTATTGGCTATCAAGTTGGTAGCTACTAAGAAAATGAGAAATTAATTTGCAAAGAATTAAGACGTGAGGCACGATTGTCTCCTACATTTTAAGGAGAGGAAAATTCACCAGCCGATGAATCTGCAATATTCAGGCCATCACCTTTGTTTGATAAGAAAACAGAAGGGGAAAGCATCTGCAGGAGGAGGAACAACAGCAGGAGAGATCATAAAAAGCCCTAGGCAGTGGGAGATTTACTTCCTGAGTGCTGGCTCCAACTGATTAGCAACTAAGAAGAGGATCTGAAAGGCAAATAGGGAATCAGAAGAGCAGTGGAAAGCATAAAACCACCACCATATGTAAGGGGTGCTCAGAAATGACAACTTGTTCACAAAGAATTATGGCTGCTTTAGCCTGTCTCCATATCATTTCTAATTTAATTTGACACAGCCCTGGTTTACGTCAGGAAAGAGATCCTTACCCCCGAATGCATCTAAAAGGACCTGAAGGAACGTCTCCACCCCCATCGTTCTGCCTGGACGATGAGGTCCAGCACTGAGGGCCTTCTGGCGGTTTCCTCATTGCGAGAAGCAAAGCTACAGGGAACCAGGCAGAGGGCCTTCTTGGTAGTGGTGCCCGCCCTGTGGAACGCCCTCCTATCAGATGTCAAAGAGATAAACAACTACCTGACATTCAGAAGACATCTTAAGGCAGCCCTGTTCAGGGAAGTTTTTAATGTGTGACATCTTAGTGTATTTTTGGTCTTTGTGGAAGCCGCCCAGAGTGGCTGTGGAAACCCAGCCAGATGGGCGGGGTACAAATAAATTATTATTATTATTATTATTATTATTATTATTATTATTATTATTAAAACACCATTGGACATATGGCTACAATGAATATTCCTAAAAGTGCTTCTCTTTGATGAATTTGTACATTCCCTTCCTCCCGCAACAGTATAGCTGAGATGCCCGCCAAATAAAGGGGAATGTTTGAAATACGCAACACAGCCCAACTTGCCATTTAGTGCTCAGAACGTGAAGCCTTGATTGGAAAGGGCAGAATGAAATGATTAGTCTGCTGCCTGCTGATGTGACAACATCCTTAACTCTGCAGTGAGAGAGCCTTCTCTTTACAGTTGTTCCTAGAGGGGTTGCGCATTTGGAGTGTCAAGGCAACAGCCACTTCTAATCTAAAACCTATTACCGTGCTTTCCCCCTTCCTTGAACCAGATCTCTCTTTTGCAGCTTGAATGCAAAGCACAGGCTTCCGTGTATAGAGGTTGGAAATCTCAGGACCATCTCCACTTGAAACATGCAGCTAGAAGATGGAACAAAGGCAATGGACTTAAATCAACAGAAGTAGAGTGTCCAGACCAAGGGAATTCATAGTCCCACTCTGTTCTGCCTTGGTCAGACCATACCTGGAATACTGTGTCCAATTCTGGGCACCACAATTTAAGAAGGATGTCGACAAGCTGGAACGTGTGCTGAGGAGAGCAACTAAGAGGATCAAGGTTTTGGAAACTAAGCCGTACAAAGAGCACTTGAAGGAGCTTGGTATGTTTAGCCTGGAAAAGGAGACTGAGAGGAGATAAGATAGCCATATTCAAATATCTAAAAAGGGTGTCACATAGAAGAGGGGAAAAAGCTTGTTTTCTGCTGCTCTGGAGGGTAGGACTCGAATCAATGGCTTCCAGTTACAAGAAAGGAGATACCAACTAAACATCAGGAAACCTTTCTGACAGTAAGAGCTGTTCACCAGTGGAACAGACTCCTACAAGAGGTGATGGACTCTCCTTCCTTGGAGGTTTTTAAGGAGAGGTTGGATGGCCATCTGTCATGGATGCTTTAGCTGAAATTCCTGCATTGCAGGGGGTTGGACTAGATGACCCATGGGGTCCCTTCCAACTCTAAGATTCTATGATTCTATGATGCTAAGTGGTCATGGGCCTCTCCCCTCACTGCCTCCATTTCTGTTTCATAGGTACACTATATGTAGATACAGACATCACAACCTTTAACGCAAAAGCTTTTTTTAAAAAATGTGAGGAATCTATACATTGTTTGGCTGGGTTAATTATTTAATTTTCTCATTTCTGAATGACACTTATCCAGTAGCTTACCTTAAGCTTGTGAGGTGACTGAAGGTGGTGGGTTAATGCTATTTGAGGCTGCATCAACAGAAGCACAGCATCCTGATCAAAGGAAGTAACCACCCTACTCTATCTGCCTTAGTCCACACCTGGAGTCCTGGGTCTAGTTCTGGGTGCCACAATTTAAGAAGGATATTGACAATTTGTTCAGAGAAGGACAACCAAAATGATCAAGGCTCTGGAAACCTTATGAGGAATGGTTGAGCAAGTTGGGTATGTTTAGCCTGGTAAAGAGGTGACTGAGAGGAGATATGATAGACATCTTCAAATATCCAAAGGGCTGTCACATGGAAGATAGAGCAAGCTTATTTTCTCCTGCTCCAGAGGCTAGGACCTGAACGAATGGATTCAAGTTTCAAGAAAGGAGATTTTGACGAGACACCAGGAATAACTTTCAGTGGGATAGACTTCCACAAGAGGGGATGGATCCTTGCAGGTTTTTAAGCAGTGGTTGGATGGCCATATGTCATGTATGATTTAATTGAGTTTCCTACATCTCATGGGGTTGGACCAGATGTTCCTTGGGGGGGGGGGTCCTTTCCATCTCTACACTATGAGATTCTATGATGCTGAAGACTCCCTGTGCTGAAAAAGGACCATAGGAGGAGTTTCAAATCTCCAGCATTTTGGGGTAGGGGTGAGAGAGACTTCCTGTCTGAAATCCTAGAGAGCTGTCAGTGTAGACAGGACTGAGCTAGGTGGATCTGACTCAGCAGAAGACTGCTTCCTAAGATACCATATCTTTATGCGTTTCTCTGGGCTTTAATTGTGGGTGGTTATGAAGCAATGACAAACCTAGACAGCATCTTAAAAAGCAGAGACATCACCTTGCCAACAAAGGTCCATATAGTTAAAGCTATGGTTTTCCCAGTAGTGATGTATGGAAGTGAGAGCTGGACCATAAAGAAGGCTGATCGCCGAAGAATTGATGCTTTTGAATTGTGGTGCTGGAGGAGACTCTTGAGAGTCCCATGGACTGCAAGAAGATCAAACGTATCCATTCTGAAGGAAATCAGCCCTGAGTGCTCACTGGAAGGACAGATCCTGAAGCTGAGGCTCCAATACTTTGGCCACCTCATGAGAAGAGAAGACTCCCTGGAAAAGACCCTGATGTTGGGAAAGATTGAGGGCACAAGGAGAAGGGGACGACAGAGGAGGGAGATGGATGAACAGTGTTCTCAAAGCTACCAGCATGAGTTTGACCAAACTGCGGGAGGCAGTGGAAGACAGGAGTGCCTGGCGTGCTCTGGTCCATGGGGTCACGAAGAGTCAGACACGACTAAATGACTAAACAACAACATGTGCGATCAGTGCACTTGCTGGATTTGTTTTAGATTTTAAACCATTTTTGCACTGTTTTATTTAGAATTAATGACAAGAACCTCCCCCCTTTCCCATGCTTACAGAAATGCCCAAGTGAAGATGCCATGAGGTTTTCAGGAAACTGAGCCTCCCAGGAAAGCCCCCAGAAAGACAATTTGCAAAATAAAATAAAGGACACCAACACCTCTTGGTCATGTCAAAAGTAAGATAAGTGCAACAACAACAACATGAGAATTTCAGTAAAAAAATGCCACTCACTAATTTTCAAATGCAATTTCTTTTCCCATTAACTGATGGCAAATGATTTGAAAATACAAAAGAAATATTTGGCACAAAACTGGTAAATGGAATGAGGATACATTTCTTTCATTGTTCATTATTTTATTTTTTTAAAATGCTACCCCCTTACTAACTTTTTTTTAGAAAAGTAGTTTTTTTAAAAAGCTATTGCTTTTCTGAAATGCCTCCATGCGGGATCCTTAGGTGATGAAAAGAAGATTATCACAATATCTGCTATGCGCTGGAGTAACCGTTCCTTTTGATTTTATCTAATATGTATGAAGTTTGTACATGACAAGATTTTAAATGGAAGCAGAGTTTTATATCTAATTATAGCTAAGGCCTTGTCACATCACCAAGATCGCATACAAGCCTCAGAGTAATCCCTCTGCTGTAACATCACTTTGCGCCCCATTGTGTCATGTTTTCCCTTTCTAGCTTATCTGGAAGTTGGCTAGAATTCAGGTATATTACATCGCAATCATATGCCAATAAGAAGTAGCTATTTATAGAGGATAACATTTTGGTGTGCTTTTTTAAATTACAGTGAAGAGGAAGAAGAAGAAGAAGAAGAAGAGTTTGGATTTGATATCCTGCTTTATCACTACCCGAAGGAGTCTCAAAGCGGCTAACATTCTCCTTTCCCTTCCTCCCCCACAACAAACACTCTGTGAGGTGAGTAAGGCTGAGAGACTTCAGAGAAGTGTGACTAGCCCAAGGTCACCCAGCAACTGCATGTGGAGGAGCAGCGACGCGAACCGGGTTCCCCAGATTACAAGTCTACTGCTCTTAACCACTACACCACACTGGCGTAGTGTAGGAATATTGGGTTGCAGCTGACAAAGTCATTGTACAAGTGGAATGTTATGGTTGTGCAATGGAATCACCTCTCCCAATTCCTCTCCACCAAGCACACTGGCTTACCCCACGATTGAGGGGGCTGGGGCCGAGGTCACATGATGGGCACACATGACTCATGCATGCCATATGATGTCCTGACATGTTGTGCACATGCCATGCAGCTTGTGTGAGTGATGCAAGCATGCCGTGCAGTGTGCGTGCATGGCCGTCACAGAATTTTGAGGGGGCCCAATCCCCTCCTTGATGTGGGATGTATCATCACTGAAGCAGTCAAACACAACATTTCCTGTTGCCTAGAGTGGACATACAGAGGAATGTTGCTCCAGACAGGGAGGACTTCCTGTCATACCTGCTCTGGAGAACTCCTCCCCCTGTGTGTGACCAGGTAGATGGGCGTGACTCTAGCAGACCCTGTAAAAGGGCTCGCCACGTAGTCATCTTCCCTTTGGCCATTTTCTCTTTTCGGACTTCTCTCTTGGACCTCCTCTTCTAGCTCTTAGCCAGCACATGGCTCAACAGAGGATGGAAGCCACAAGGTAGAAAGGTTGAGGCCTAGCTCTTTTCTCTACAAATGTAACTGCAACCACAAGAAAGCCTGCCTTCAGATTACTGCTGTGAACTGAATGTAAGTAAACTTTACTCTTACTTTTAAAGAATATTGCTGTGTTATTATTTTTAAGAGGGAAGTAAAAGAGGAAACGTCCCAGGAACAATCCGGACCAGACAAGCCAGACTGGATTGCTCAACTTAAATGATTCTAATGAGTCCATCAACTTGCTTCTACCAATGTGCAAGGGAATGTGCTCTGCTGCTTGCTCATTAGCATGAGTGAGGAGGGATAATATTTAATCAATATATCCTCTCCTACTAAACCACTGAGCCTAGGGCTGGCTGATCAGAAGGTTGGTGGTTCGAATCCCCAGGACGGGGTGAGCTCCCGTTGCTCGGTCCCAGCTCCTGCCCACCTAGCAGTTTGAAAGCACGTCAAAGTGCAAGTAGATAAATAGGTACCGCTCTGGAGGGAAGGTAAACGGTGTTTCCGTGCGCTGCTCTGGTTCTCCAGAAATCGCTTAGTCATGCTGCCCACATGATCCGGAAGCTGTATGCCGGCTCCCTCGGCCAATAAAGTGAGATGAGCGCCGCAACCCCAGAGTCATCCACGACTGGACCTAATGGTCAGGGGTCCCTTTTTACTTTTTTGCTTTCTTCAACATTCCCACACTTGAAAATAAAGGGGGCCCTTGCCCCCCCAATTGCACCCCTGCTCTCCACATGCCCCAAGAACCCCCCATCTGCTGAGGATTTGGACCAGATGTGGAAGAAGGTCCTAGGGTGAGGAGAGGGATGGACAGCTCCACTGTGCAAATGGAAGTCATTCCATGAACACAATGACTTTCTTGGATTCACCCAATGGGCAGAATATTTACATGAACAAAGGCAAACACATTTCACTTAAAAATAAATAAATTGATAAATGCAAACACAAACCAGAACACTAAACAAACTTATTATACATAGATACATACGCCTCTCAACTTAGATTACAAAAAAAGAAAACAAACATACAAACTAAACATACAGACATAAATCTTGACTTTCCTCCACCTATATGTAGCTTCCCCTTTTTCTTTTCTTCTTTTCGCTGTGTTATCAATATTATTTTTGACTATCTCATCTTATACCCATTTCTTCTTAACTTTTTACTCTGTAAGTTTTATTCATTGCATATCGATATATTCATACCAGAACAATGTTTTTTGATGTATTCCTTCATGCAAGTGCACTCCTCTATCAGTTTTTGGTCTGATTGACCTCATACCACTGCTGTAAGTCTTGCTGATTCTATATATTCACAAAATCGTATTTGACATTCTCTTATTGAGGGAGTTCTCCCTTCCAATTTTTTTGCTATCATCATTCTGGCCACAGCGGTTGCATATAAGAAAACTTTTTTCCTAGTGGCAGGAATGTCAGTCAATATAATTCCCAAGAGGTACGCCTCTGGTGTTGTTGGTTTTTTTTACATGATATTTTAAGCATTTTTAAAAGTTCCTCTTGAATGTCACTCCAAAATTGTTTAATATACACACACTCCCACCACATATGATATATGGTTCCAATCTCTGTTTTGCATCTCCAGCACAAATTAGATTTTGATTTATAAATTTTCACCAATTTGACCGGGGTTAAATACCATTGATATATCATTTTCATTATATTTTCTCTGATTGTGATGCAGACTGTGAATTTGATATCATATTTCCATAATTTCTCCCATTGGTCTAATCGAATCGTGTGGCCTATACACATTTTACTTCGAAAGTGCCACTTGGGGAAGTGGAAGGGGCAAACAGTATATAAAATGGAAGACTGGTATAAAGAAGTGTGGGATATAGCTATTAATGATAAATTAACATGTGCCATTAAGGAAAGACGGGGAAGATGCAGGAGAAATGATTCTGAGGAGATATGGAGGGTGGTTGTAGAATTTGTACTGTTAAAATGGAAAGGGGTCAAACCATCGCAAGAGGTGTTGAAATTTTGGGAGGTTGGATAGTTACAATGGAATGGTCTCAGTGGTGGGGTGCACATTTTTATTCTTTTTAATTTATGATTATTACTTTGTAAAATTTTTTTTTTAAAAAACAATGTATAAAATGTAAATAAATGTATAAAATACAAATAAAAGAATGAATGGAAAAAAGTGCCACTTGGGTTCAAATGATGGCATTTGCCTCTTTACAAAAAAGATACTTCTGTACTTATAGGTCTTTCAGTTCTTTTCAAATGCATAACCTTTGGCTCATATCATTCTTTGCAATTATATTTCCCCAAGAGGTGATATTCTGCATAGTCATGGTGGAGTCAAACACATAAAGACATTCAAAAGGCTTCCACTGTAGAGAGCCGTTTCTAGGTCATAACATTTTATTGTGTGCAATCAGCAAGGGTGGTGTGGCCAGAAAACCCTACATTGGTTTCTGAAATTACTGTGCTACTAGTATGTTCCAATCAATGAGAACCTTTCAGCCATGAACTTTTATTGATTTGTATTCCCTTGCGAAACTTAAACACCCTTCCTTAAGTCTTCCAATTTCACTATCATGATTTATTTTTCTGGGGAGGAAATGGCTGAAGAATGACATTTATTTGTGTATCTGTACAACACTTACAACAGTTTTTAAAGAAGAAACCATGGTAATGAGTTTGCCTCCCTCTCTTCTGATTTGTCCTGTTCTGCTCAAATTCACATCCTCCCCATAATGTCAGGCTATTTTTGCAAGACCAAGTTCTTATCAAACAAAGCTATAAACTGAATCAGATTTCTTCACTTCATGTCACATTTGTGATAATGAGAGTCTTAATTCTAGGGTGATAGGTGTTAAGTTGTGGGTGAACATATCAGACGACACAGCGATTCTTCAAACAGCTCTTCTTTATTCAGAGGCCACAACAGAACTGAACTGAAGAGCTCAGTCAGCCTGCTTATATAGAGCTCCAGAACAACGTAACTGTAGTAACTTTCTAAAACTATCCAATTACTGAACGTCACTTTCGATCCTTCATTTGCATAACTATCTACAGTATCCCCCTGCTGGCCCAGGGTGAGAACTTCAGTACATAACAATAGGCCTGGTGGAGTTTTGTAAAGCCCCCACATTACTTCTCCAGTAATGTTTTAAGTCCTCAATTTCATGGGGATAAGGTGGAGATGTTGACCAAGAATGAGGACCTCCCTCTGATCTCCAATCCAGACACTGACTGACTCAGATCTGCTTCGTTCAGCAAAGCTACTGCATAATTTGCCTACAGACCACACTATGCCCAATATTTTTTTTTATTCCAGTTTGAAAGATCCAGAATTGGCGCTGTAGTGATTTGAAATGCTGATTTGTTTCAAAATAGCTAATGTATCTGTGATTTGGGTATTCTGATCACTATAAATCTCATACTTCACAACCTACATGTAAAAAGCAGAATTCCTTAGAATTTTTTTTTTTTTTGGGGGGGGGGAAGGAATGAATTCTAGATTCCATCCATAAATCAAAGTACAATTAAAAACAATCTATTTTCTAGATACATGGAAGTAGTCATTCAGAAAAAAAGGTAAGCATTTAACAGGAATGGCTTTCATCTTCAAAATCAAGTATAAAATATATTTTACAGAATGTGAACAGGTAGATTTAATTAAATGAATCTGTTAAAATGAATTAGCATTTCTTGGGGGAGGGGTGCATGTGTGTCAAGCAAGTTACTGAGTGCCACCGTTTGGTTCAGTTGTTGATTCTGTTAGAAGCTTCACTTATAATCATGGGAAGAAATAAATAATAGAAATTAAATGACAGCTCTCTTTCTCTCTCTCCTGTCTTCCTCCACTGTTTAGAGCTTTCAGGCACAGGCTAGCAGATCTAGAATCTTTTACCACCAATATCTAGGAATCTCAGGAGACCTAAAGTGGAGGATGTCAGAAAGAGATTTGAATGAAAAACAATCTGAGAAATTCGAGGATCTTATTTTAATTCTTCTCCATCCTGAATCTAATTAGAATAATTTCTTTTGTTGTGATTTAGCTGCCTCCCTTTTATTTCCCCATTAAATTTGCTGACATGATGTGATTATTTTAAACTTTCAGCTTTCAGCAGGCGCCCTCAGTATTAATTTTAAAATGTTTGTTTATGCAGGTTTATGCAGATAATGAAATGGGGGGTCTTTTCCAGTTAGCAGGTGATCTGTGATTTTCATTTTTGCTTGCTTTTTATTTTAGATATAATTGATGTACAATGCTTTGAATTTTTAAAATGAAATTGCAGTATACAATTTTAATCGACCTACAGTGCAGTCCAGAAATTCCTGTTGGTGCCCCATAATTGAAGAGGAATTCCTGACAGCCAAATTTTTCCCCATTCAGGAGGTCAGCTTAAATTTGCATCTAAACATATAAATTAGCATATGTAAACATTATGCAAATTTGTGTTGTGGATCTGTTGCCTGAGTATTTTACATTATCTCACAACACCCTTGCCATCAGACCTAACCATCAAGGCCAGGTCAGGAATGATAAGAGCAATTTCTGGACCACCACAATTTAACTGCACCTTCTTTAAAGTTGCCTTGAATTGCTAATCTAGCTCTTTTCATCATACTAAGGCTAAGTTACATATCACTCCCTCCCATTGCCTTGTGAGGTGTGTTTTCCATACAGATTGCTGCTTCCCAGTTTCTAGACCAAGCTTGATACCATGTTTGTTGGGGTTGGTATATGGCGTGACTTAGCCAGGAAAAGAGGAGTGTGATGGCCTGGGACTCGGGCTCGGATTCAGAACCAAAGAAGTCTCAGTCTGCACCAGATCCTTTGCCTCAGGCATCATCTGAACCAAGTCTGGGGCCTGATCCTGAAGAGCTCCATTCTGCACAGGTCCCCCTGCATCAAACACCAGCTGGGCCGAGTCAGGGGCCTGACCCCGACAAAGATAAAAGGCTGTTGGACCCCGCCCCAGGTTGTGGAAGCAACATTGCTGTATGCCAGATCCTGCCTGAGATCCTGTCCTTGCCTGGTTTCCTGCCTTGGCCCTGTCGGACTGACTCCTAGTGGAACCTTCAGATTCTGGACCGGCCCTGGACCGCGTTTCACAGGTTACCCCCAGGCCCAGCACAAGGAGTTTGAGAGGAGCTATGATAGCCACCTTCAACTATCTCAAGGGCTGTCACATGGAGGAGGGAGGGAGCTCGGTTTCTCCTGCTCTGGAGGGTAGGACTCAAACCAGTGGCTTCAAGTTACAAGAAGGGAGATTCTGAGTGAACATAAGGAAGAACTTTCTGACAGTAAGAGCTGCTCAGCAGTGGAACTGCTCCCTTGAGAGGTAGTGGGCTCTCCTTCCTTGGAGGTTTTTAAGTAGAGATTGGATGGCCATCTGTAATAGGTGCTTTAGCTTAGATTCCTGAATTGCAGCAGGTTTGACTTGATGACCCTTTGGGTCCCTTCCAACTCTACAATTCTATGATTCTGTGACTTGGTCACATCAAGCGTAGAACTCTAAAACTATAACAAACCATAAAATGGTTTGAACATATTGTTGAGTGCGTCTTCTCCATCTAAACACTTTGCAGGGTGTGAATTCTTAGGAACTCAGGAATACCTCTCTCTCTCTGTGTGAATCTGTACATTCCACCACCTTAATATTTAGTCATGATGAGAGAAGTGGTAGTTAATAGACTCTCCTTGAAATAACAAATAACCGACTAACTGTTTATGTAGACAATATTATGTAAATTAATTCATATAATGAATTATTAAAATTAGAAACAAGCTTGCTGCTTGTTACTTCATCAATTTCATGTTTCGTTAAATGGCTATTAACGAGAGACATGTTAGCATTTATGAAGGATAATATGGTGCTGAGCATTCCTGATGCCTCCAGCTGGTGTGGGCACCATTCACTGACTGTTTGCACTGGAGTAGACTCATCCGCTTCAGTGGAATTGCAGTAGAGAGACAGACCCAATCCAGATCCATCCTTTTCATCATAAAAAATTGGTGTAAATCCAAACCAACACAAAATCTTGACAGTTCTAAGCAATATGATACCTGCATAACTGTTTTAGTGAATTATCTTTTAAGCCAAAAGTCTTCATTAGAGGTTATGCTTAGTTTAGTGGATTTCAAGACATCGATTTACTTGCTTCGGAATGTTGTAATAAAAACAGAGGAGAGAGAGAGAGAGAGACTGTCATCACTTAGCTTCTATGGTTTTTATATGTGCATTTTGAGAGCCATAACAATTTGACATTTCATTTTATTGATGCTTAGATATTTAAAGTGGAACCCATCAAAGTATTGTTGTGCAACAAGGTCAGCCCGTTTTACCGATCTATTTGCCCCATACGCTATCAAAATTAATTAATTGAAAGAATCAACCTTAATTCTGTGGAACACAGTTGTCTCGAAGTATCAATACCTTTGCTTTTAGCTTGCTCACAGATGAACTTGAGTTAGGAGTGACTAGTGAGATAGTCAGGTGGGCTGAAGATACAAAAATGTTCAGGGTGGATAAAACAAAAAGGGAAAGCCCCGCAAAATGTTATCCCAAAACTAAGTGAATGGGCAGTAAAATGGCAAATGCAAATACGTAAGTGTAAAATGAGGCACATCGGGGCAAAAGCAAGTAATCTAAATTCCACATATATGATCATGGGGTCAGAACTGGAAGTGACTGATAAGGAAGGAGATCTTGGGGTCGCAAAGATGTCAACCCAGTGTGCTTCTGCTGTGAAAAATATCTGCTCACCTGGGGCTCCGAGTGGGTGGCCTTTGCCAAATGGCATGACTGTAGTGGGTCTGGGGAGGCTGCCATCTTCAGTGCAGTTGGGGGAGGAGATGGTCACCAGGAGCTGGTCACCTGGAGCCACCCACCTCTGGCCACATTAGACAACCATGTGTGGGCAGGCAGTGCCCATTCAGGGCCAGGGTCTGGGAGCCTTCTGGCAGTTCCCTCTCTGCGAGAAGTGAAGCTACAGGGAACCAAGCAGAGGGCCTTCTCGGTAGTGGCACCCGCCCTGTGGAACGCCCTCTCAGCAGATGTCAGGCAGATGAATAACCATATAACCTTTAGAAGACATCTGAAGCGTTTAATGTGTAATGTTTTATTATGTTTTTATATATGTTGGAAGCTGCCCAGAGTAGCTGGGGCAACCCAGTCAGATGAGTAGGGTACAATTATTATTATTATTATTATTATTATTATTATTATTATTATTATTATT
>JAXCMG010000123.1:314420-382303 GCA_034642415.1 Podarcis siculus
TTATTATTATTATTATTATTATTATTATTATTATTATTATTATTATTCCCAGGATGTAGAGTATTGATGTGACCCCTAGGAAACCTCATGATAAGTAACCTTTCCTTCTAAGGTTTTAATGCTGAGGGACTTCCTTGGAGGGAAAAAAAAACCTTCCTCTATTATAAGGGATAATATTACAAAGGGAGTTCAAATGAAAACTATAAGGATAGTACCTACGGATAGATTCTATTTTGGTTTTTTTACTAAGCATTCACAAAGAGCTCCACTCAAGGCACTATTACAAGAGGCAATGGATCCCCCCTTCTTTTGTGTTCCCATAGGCTATAGTCCAAAGCTTTCTTTTATTATTAAGGGCTTTGGTTTGCTGAAGTCCATTATAATCTCCATAAATATTTCAGTAAATACTATACCGTGAGCCTGATTAGGGACAAAGGAAGGCTTGCTTCCTTTTCATCTGCTACATTGTTTACGACCATGGATTTGAACTAAATCTTTCGAGACAGATTCACAGTTCCCCTTTGACTAAACCCTGTCACTCGGCCTCTCTAAGCTATTTCAATAGAAAACAATAACATTTTTTGTGGGTTCTTTTTTTTCCCTTTCTGCTGAAACCGGTACTTTTCCATCTTGTGCTCATCCACCCAGCACAGCCCCTGAGTGTTATCCTCTTCACTGTCATTTTGTGAAAAGAAAAATTCAATGTGGCAGTGTATGGGACTCACATGTCAACCATACTGTTCTTTCTCTTTTGGATCTTGGCAGCTGGAGGACCTGAACCCTTTTCATCTCATTCCTGGACAACTTTGGACTGGAGATTTTAAAAAACCCTTTTCTCATATTCAGACCTGCCCACTCTGATCATCAAAGGAAGCTCTGTTCATTATCCTGTAGCCTGCAGAGATTCATCTCTTGAAAATCCTCTCCTCAGTGGTCCCCAACCTATGGAATGAGCTTCCAAGAAGATGCCAACCTAGCAGTTCGAAAGCACGTCAAAGTGCAAGTAGATAAATAGGTAAGGAAGGAAGGTAAACAGTGTTTCCATGTGCTGCTCTGGTTTCACCAGAAGCAGCTTAGTCATGCTGGCCACATGACCCGGAAAAACTGTCTGCGGAAGTGGACATATGCCGGCTCCCTCAGCTTGTGAAGCAAGATGAGAACCGCAACCCAAGAGTCGTTCGTGACTGGACTTAATTGTCAGGGGTCCCTTTACCTTTATACACAAGTTAAAAACCTACAGCTATCGAAGCATGGGAAGTCAGCCAAAAATTTATAATTAGGCATAATATTTGGATTGTTTGATTTTGAATAATTTGAAATATATAATATAGTTTGATTGGATTGTTAAAATGGAATTATTATTATTTTAAAAACCCTACAGCTTTTGCTTGCCAACTACTGTACCAACATGTTAGGGACTGTACTGAAGAGAACTGGGGATTGCCCCCTCCTTCTCCAGCAGTTTCAAGAGAAGAGAGAGACAGGATTGAATTACAGCAGAACCCAGAGCTGCCAATTATGAGGTGTTAGGAGAAGGAGTTGCAGGGGGAGAATTGCCAACAGAGATGTCTTGGAGAGCATAGAAGGGCCACCATCCCTACAGACTCACCACTCAATTAGAATTCAAGAACAAAGGGCTCAACGACATTTGTCTCCTGAGACCCCGCCCCCTTAGAGCCAAGGGCTGTTGCTGGGGAAAGAAGAGGAGGAGCTCAGAGTGAGCAACGTCACTATGGAGCTAAGGACTGGATTCTTCGTCTTGCAACACAAGGACTGAATAAAACCATAAATAAGAACTTTCTTGTTTCTTCCTTGATCCTTGATGCTACTGGGGGAGGAGAGAATTCCCCAAGCCTGGCACAACGTAAGAGTTGCATTTGCCTTGCCCACTGCTGACATGTGGCACCTGAAATGTTACCCGCCAGAGAATGTAGCCGTCAGGCTCATAAAGATCCCCCACCCATGATCTGTTGAGCTTTAAAGGTAAAGGTAAAGGGGACCCCTGACCATTAGGTCCAGTCGTGACTGACTCTGGGGTTGCGGCGCTCATCTTGCTTTATTGGCTGAGGGAGCTGGCGTAGAGATTCCGGATCATGTGACCAGCATGACTAAGCTGCTTCTGGCGAACCAGAGCAGTGCACGGAAACGCCGTTTACCTTCCCGCCAGAGTGGTACCTATTTATCTACTTGCACTTTGACGTGCTTTTGAACTGCTAGGTTGGCAGGAGCAGGGACCGAGCTCATCCCGTCGCGGGGATTCAAACTGCCAACCTTCTGATCGGCAAGTCCTAGGCTCTGTGGTTTAACCCACAGCACCACCCGTGTCCCTCCTGTTGAGCTTTGGCCAACCTTAAATTCCCAGCATGTTCCCATTCCTGTCTCAGTGACGTCAATGCTGGCTTGGTCGTGTACACAGAATGGAAGATGGCAGGATCCCCAAGGATGTGCTGTACGGGGAGCTGGTTTTGGGCATCATGCCCATTGGCAGACTAACTCTGTGCCACAGAGATGTCTGCAAATGTGACACGAAGGCTGGCAACATCAACCCCGCCTTGTGGGAATCCCTTGCAGACAACCGGAATGCCTGGAGACAGACGGTCACGTCGTGTATCCACAGCAGTGACCAGAGGAAGAATGAGCACTGGGAGAAGTGCAGAGGGAAGAACTGCCATGGTGCATCTGCAACAGCAAAAACAGATGCCTTCATCTGCTCCAGCTGCAATAAAACAAGTCTCTCCTTTATTGGTCTCTGCAGTCACACCAGAACTGTAACTCTCCAATGGTTTGGCTTTGCCCATGATGGCACACTCTTCCATTGTTCGAGACAGACAGATGCCAACAAAAGAAATATATATCTATTTACTCAAAATTCCCCTGGCCTTTGATACTAGTTGCACGATTCTTGGTTATAAAAACACTGTGAAATGTTTTTATTGGGTTCTTTTTATTCCACATCAAATTGCTTTTTAATTGTTCTTTTGTACTGAATTGTTTTATTGTACACTGTCTGCAGTGGTGTCATTTAATAGAAGGTGGTATATGTGATATATTTTACTTTTTTAAAAAAATGAAGGCATTTCACTCATCTCCTTGGTTCTAGGAAATCTAATTTGATTCTTTTGGAGGCTGAGGAATTAGTGGGACAGGACAGGCATTCGCAAGAAAGCTGAAAAACAAATAGTGCCTTTTATATGACAATCTTAAATGTACTGTTTAATGCAGTGGTGGGAAATTTATGGTCCTCAAGAGGTTGTTGGACTTCAAATCCCATCAGTCCCAGCCAGCATGTTCGGTAGCCAGCAATAATGGGAGCGCGGCAATATAAGAAAGACCACAGGTTAGCCAGGCTGGGCTTAATGCTTACTAGTCCTTTGAGCCTAGTTTTCGATATCTTAAAAAATAAAATAAAATCCCAGTAGTTCCAGGGAGCTGGGGATGGTATGCATTTTATTCCAGATGTAAGTGAATTACCAGGATGTTCTCTCTCAGCAATCTCTCCAGTTTCTGGTATGTATTCTATTCTTTCATCGTTCCAACCACCCATGCAGCACTTGTACAAAATGTTCTTTTCCGTTTAGAAATTTTAAAGCATTCAGGCAGTTGTTTTTGTTCATTCTCAGTCTCTTTCAGCTGTGATATAGGCTCCCTTTTATTCTGATGCTTTCCTTATATTTCTTTTGGCTTCAGCCAAGAAGCGAAATGCTTTCCCCCCTACTCAGGTGTTTCACTTTCCATGCAGAGTAACAGTTGCAAGATGGAGGGTGGGAGCCCAGCAGCGCATCGCCTTCCTTGATCCAGCCCTCCAGGAGTTCGAGGGCCAAGTTCTGAAGCTCATGGAGGCTCCCTGCACAATTTAGAAGCTTGCATAATAAGTTACACAGGGAGCCATCATGAACAGAGGAGGCTTCCTGCTTCAGAGCTTCACCTTCAAAACTCACAGGGTGCTGAAAAAGAAAAAAAAATTCACAGGCAGCTTTATAGACATGAGATAACTCGGATGACAAAGAATGAATTGCTCATACAGTTTTCTGGTTGCTGCATGGAAACCTTTCTGTTTTATTTTTCCAAACATTGGCCAGAAATGAATAGCAATCAGTAGTTGGGGGGGAATCCTCCAATGACATCAAGTTCTTGGTAATCCCATTAGCCAGCCAACCAAAGGTGGCCAGTGACCTAAAAATAAATTATCTTAGCCAGACCAGCACCCAAATCAACTTGTAGTTTGTCTGCAGTTCACATTGATACCACATGTTTCAAGCACATGGCTGCCCCCCAAAGAATCCTGGGAACTGTAGTCTATTCCCAGAGAACTACAATTCTAAGCATCCTTAACAAAATACAATTTCTGGAAATCTTGGGGGGAAGCCATGGGTTTTAATTGTATGGTAGGGATGGGTCCTCAAGAAGGAAATCACTCACCAAAAGAAATACCACTGAACTCTTCTGTGCCCAGTGGGGGAGGGTACATCAAAGCTCCCATCCCCCATGGATTCCACCATCATATACTCACTTGTTCACATTTGTTTTTATTAATAGCTTTTATTTATAGATACAAGCTGCTGCATCACAGTTGTGTAGGGTTCAGTGCAAGGCTGAGGTATGATCCAAACTTGATCAATGGTCAGCAGCACTCTTGTTGCCAGACCAAAGGCATAATGGGAGGGGAGTAGGCAGAGCCAAGTAACATATAACAGACTCCAAGAAATGGAGAAATAACGGAGGATGGCATGGGAGTTGAACGCATGTGAGCTGTGCAGGAGCAAGCAAGCTAGCAAGCTCCAAGCAAGCTGCCGGCTAGCTCTGCCAAGGCCCCTTTTATTAGCAGAAGTCAACAATTGGAAACAGTAGTGAAACCACCCTGAACTTAACGTATTTCCAGCAAGGCACATTTCCAACGTTAGCAATACAAGTGTCAGACAGGTGTTTCCCCCCAAATGTTCCTTTGGGGGATACTCAAAAGTCTGCACCTTTCGTCATGCTCCAGCCAAGTGGAACCTAAGCAAAGCTTTCTGCGAGGGAGGCAAAGGTCAGAGAGTGGGCATGGCGGCTAGACAGGCTGTGGCGTGTTTTATGCTGAGGTGGGGGTGTGCCCCCAGGCTGCATCCACATCCCCACAAAGAAATCCGATGAATTAGATGAAATCCGGGGACATTCTGGGGATGGAATTTGTCTGGGGACTTATTCGCAAATCTGGGGACTGTCCCCGGGAAACAGGGACGTCTGGTAACCATAGTGTAACCCCATCGAGAGCAGGTAACTTCCCATCCATTTATAGGGAACCACCCGCTAAGCCAATAAGCCTTATCTGGATTGAGCTTCTATTTTAAATCCTGGAAGCCCCACTACTGTGGCGATGGTGGCAAGGCCTGCACCTCCTCTTCAGCCGCCACCACAAAACCGAGGCCTGCTGATGGCTGGTTAGATAAAGAAATAGAATATATGTGCTTGGTTTTATCCTTGGCCGGCTTAGAGAGGGTCATTGTCATTTCCAGTTCCTTTAACAGGGCACACATTTTAACAAAGTGCGCTGAATGACCACCTTGAGAGCAAAAACGCAGTAAAAAATCGATGTGCAGTGTGATGAACTGGACACACACTTGTTTGTGTTTGTTGGTGGGCTCAGCGCGTCAACTGATCTTTTTTCTCTCCTTCAGAAAGTTTGCCTTGACCCTGACTCTGTATTATCTTGTACTGTCACTTCACATCAATCCTGTTTACAAGTCCGGAGGGTTCAACTGAGTCCATACTTTAGTTCTCATCTTGTGTTGAGGCTCAAGCTTGTAATGTTTGCCAGAATCTGAAGCCACTCTTGTGTTTAAACTTGCTCTGTGCAAGAGAAAGTTTTTCACACGTCGACAGAAGTGTGAAAAGCCTTTTAAGCACCTTTCTGAATTCATGAGCTTTGTCACATTTGCAATGGAAGATGTATATATTTCTTCCTATGCATTTTAAAAATATATATACACATTTTAAGCTGGACTAATGAAATTCAATATTTTTAAAAAAATTAATTTTCAGTTACAACACAATGATAGCCTCATTATAACAATACCAAATTATAACACAATTACTAATATCAGTCCTTCAATTACCAAATTATGAAATTCATCCAAACTAGTGTTAGATAAATGCCACCATTGGATGGCAGCAAATGTACTTTATATTTATAATTTAGTCACAGAACCACAAAGAATTAATTTTCAGCACCAAGCTATTTTTCTCAAAGTATTATTCAAGCCTTTTTTTTTTAATGATATGGCTATGCTTCCTGTTGTGGCAATCCTCCATAGAGATGGTCACTAATGGAAACCTGAGGCAGGTTTCACAGCCCATAGCTAGTCTGCCATATAGACTAGTCAGAAACATTAACCCATCATTGTAGCCTTTTTAAGAGGAGTAGCTAAATACATTCAGTTCACAGGCATTTTGCTTCCCTTTATCATGTTCACATGGAAACAAAGAGATTTTTTATTTTAGACCTAGAGAGTCTCATATGTCATCTTTAATCTACCTGTTGATGCAGTTGAACAAGGTTAAAGAGTTGCATGCCTGTGGTCCCTTAACAAGTGCAACTCAGTTTCTGTAGATATTTTAATTTTATTGTACTCTGATGCTTTGCCACAGTTCTGTTGAAAAAAATCTATAAAGGTTATATTATATACATATCGCTTGTAGTGCTTTCCTTTTTAAGACAACAACAACTTGAATGTATATATTAAAGCTCTGGGTGGTTCCAACAATACTAGGTTTGTGACCCATTTGTAAATGTTGTCTGCCGATGGATATGGCAGCGATGGTGTTAATTAGTAAATGCATTTGTATGATCCTTTATGTATTTACATATTTATATTTTATGCATTCATGGTTTCCTGAGCCACTTTCAAATGCAGGGCTAGATCTAATAGAATTCCCAAGCTACAGATGGTGATTCCTCTTGGCAGAGCCAGCCACATCAAGAAGAGACTGAATACTCTGAGGGATAGGTAGAACTACTTATTTCTAGTCCGTATCAATTTTGCATGTCTTCATAAATTCATTCTGGTCCATTTCTACATTTATCTGCGAAAATTCACGCAGAAATCCATATTTATGTTTCTTGACTCATTTTATCATAATATATATATATATATTTAAGTACGATTTCACCTCAATGGACACATTTCCAACTATATCCTAAAATAGACATTTTAAATGCATTTCGATACATTTTTATAGCCGAGAACTGTATCACAAAATTCAGAGACTTTTGAAGTCTGAATGATGACTATATTCTATGTCGCACATTATTCTGGGAGTAGAGGAACAGGTCCATTTGCATCAGATTGGACAGAAATCAAATTCCTCAAGCAACACCAGCTGGGGAAGTAAACCACATACCATCACTGTGTGTTTCATGTATTGAGTTTAGTTAAAGAACCTTCATTCTGCCCATCATTGTGTCCCGGCACCTGTGTTGGTCATACATCACCACACCTAGATTAGATGAAAAGGAAAAGGAAATAGAGGTGTCAGCATTCAACAAGCACCTCTTCCCATATCTCCAAATGATCTCACCCAGTTATTTTGCATAAGCATTATACAGCAAGACAGAAAGACTCTTGCAACACGACATAGCAGAAATGCTACAGAGAAGGGCACCATTTTCTGGAATCTTCCCACTAGAACTGGAATTGCATGTAGACAGACGTCTCAAAACATCAAAACATGGTGCCACTGATTCCCATTCTAGATGGGCAAGTCCATTTCTATGGTGGATGAACAGAACATAATCACCCACAGCAATATCTTTATAACCACCTTTTACAACAGTTGGGTTGCCCCAGCCACTCTGGGTGGCTTCCAAACCATGTAAAGGCACTATAAAACATCAAACAATATACAGTGGTACCTCTGTTTAAGAACAGTCCGGTTTAAGAATGATTTGGTTTACAATCTCTGCAAAACTGGAAAGAGTGTCCCGGTTTGAGAACTTTACCTCAGTCTAAGAACGGAATCCGAATGGTGGAAGGGCACTGGTGGTGGGAGGCCTGATTAGGGAAAGCACACCTTGGTCTAAGAATGGTTTTGGTTTAAGAACGGACTTCTGGAATGGATTAAGTTCATAAACTGAGGTACCACTGTAATAATAATGATCTGATCCAATACAAAAAGTCACAATAACTTTAAAACAAACAACTTAAATCATGTAAAGCAATATTCAATAATCCATTAGAATATAATAGTAAACAGTAAAATTAAATATCAGCCAATATCAACAATCTAGCGATCAATGGCATTGTATCAAAACCAATTGCACAACATTAAAATATAAACATTCATAATTGAAATGTGCAATAAAATAATCCCATTACAATGTTGCAGCAACTAAAACAGGTAGGGATATCAAGGGAATACCTGTGTAAAGAGACCTATAGGCCTCTTCCACACCTTGCCTTAAAGTTGGGGGAAAGCTTATTGGAATATTTCCCTGGTGACAGCTAATAGGGTTTCACATTTCTAATTAGTAAAGTTAAGTAATGCCTTTTATAACTACAATATGGTGCAATGCAAACAGCTGTATAGAAATAAATCTCCATGTATTTAACCAGAAATGGGTTAATCATCAATTTAAAACATTTTAAAAAATAGAATATCCATGCTTGCCATTTTTTCTCCATTGCTGATGAAAATGGATAGTACTTTGGGACCAAACAGGCTATTAAAATGATGTGATACATCACCTTGCTTGAGCAGAGGTAATGAACACAGATGGCGAATCTGCTCCTCCTTTAGGAGGAAATTTGTCTCTTTTTTTCCTTCCTAGGTGTTTTTTTCCTTCCTAGGTGTTCCTACTTCCTAAGCAGTATTTTTTTCAAGCTAAGAGATACCTCCATGCAATCTGAAGTCCCCCCCCCCCCCCGTATAGGTGGTGAAATCCAGACATTGTTCAAGACATTGTATTCATATTTTGGATGAAACTGATAGCCAATAAGAGGAAACGTTGTATACCATGCAGAAGTCTCAATAGACAATTTAATTAAATATTTTTAATGAGAATAAATATTTGCACAATGACCGCCAGGTAAGGGGAGGGATCGACCTGCCCACACAATAGTGGGCGGCACTAAAACTAGTAAAGCAAAAGATATGTATGTAATTAAGCTATGGGGTGAGATCCAGCATAGGATGAGCAGGAGTCTGCAGTGGGACTTCTTCTCTTTCTTGTCCCACCATAACCTCCACCATGTGCCCCCAAAATCTGGAGGGTAATCCATGGAGTTTTCCCTCTGTATTTAAAGCACAGAATGATTGATGTTCACCCTGTAGCACACACAATGCTGACACTATACAGCTATCTCCATCCATCTCATTTACCACATGCAGTTTCATATCAAAGTAAGATTTGGGCTCGTGTGTGTTAGATTTTATACCCATATCAAAATGTGCTGTAGTTGGGTATTCTAACTCCACAGGGATGTTAGAGGCAGGGCAGGCGTGCTAGGGCACTTTTCCTCTCCACATAGTGAACTGGATCACTGGGGAAGTAGCATCTGATGTTTCCCTATATTATTATTATTATTATTATTATTATTACCTCTACCCAGAGGTCTCAGGTCACAAAAAGATCAACATAAAAACCACAATATATACAATCAAAATAAAAACAATGACCCAATAACACCCCCCCCAAAAAAAAACAAGAACCACATTTTAAAAGGGTATATGATGTCAATCAGATCAACCAAAGGTCTGGTTAAAAAGGAATGTTTTTGCCTGATGTCTAAATGTGTGTAATGAAGGCGCCAGGTGAACTTCCCTGGGGAGAGCATTCCACAGGCGGGGAGCCACTGCAGAGAAGGCCCTGTTCTCGTGTTGCCACCCTCCAGACCTCTCAAGGAGGACGCACATGAAGGAGGTCCACAGAAGATTATCTCAGGGTCCAGGTAGGTTCATATGGAAAGAGGCGGTCCTTGAAGTATATAATAAGCATTCCAGTGTATTTCTGTGTTGTCATTGTTGATATTTGCCAACTGTCTGATAGTAGCGATGAGTGCTCAGGAATTTTTGGAAACAACAAAATGTGATTTTAAAAAATCGGGTGAAATCATATTGAAGTCATATTTTAGTACAGCATCTTGATTCAAAATAGCACCTCACTTCCAATGATCAAAAACTGGAAGTGATTGTTCCGGTTTTTGAACATCCTTTTGGAACCTGAAGATCTGGTGGGGCTTCCATGGCTTTCAGTTGGCTGCAGGAGCTTCCTGCAGCCAATTGGAAGCAGTGCCTTGGAATTTGAATGTTTTGGAAGTCAAACAGACTTCCGGAACACATTCCATTCAACTTCCAAGGTACGTCTGTACTGAATGTCTAGGGGTGGGGGGAATATGCATTTTATTTCCTGTGCATTTACCTTACTGTAAAATTGGGTAGGGCATACAACAAGGCTGTATATTGTCTCCCTGCTTATTTAACTTATATGCAGAATTCATCATGCGAAAGGCTGGGCTGGATGAACCCCAAGTCGGAATTAAGATTGCCAGAAGAAATATCAACAACCTCAGATATGCAGATGACACAACCTTGATGACAGAAAGTGAGGAGGAATTAAAGAACCTTTTAATGAGGGTGAAAGAGGAAGAAGAATTGATGCTTTTGAATTATGGTGTTGGAGGAGACTCTTGAGAGTCCCATGGACTGCAAGAAGATCAAACCTATCCATTCTTAAGGAAATCAGCCCTGAGTGCTCACTGGAAGGACAGATCGTGAAGCTGAGGCTCCAATACTTTGGCCAACTCATGAGAAGAGAAGACTCCCTGGAAAAGACCCTGATGTTGGGAAAGATGGAGGGCACAAGGAGAGGGGGACGACGGAGGACGAGATGGTTGGACAGTGTTCTCGAAGCTACCAGCATGAGTTTGACCAAACTGTGGGAGGCAGTGGAAGACAGGTGTGCCTGGCGTGCTCTGGTCCATGGGGTCACGAAGAGTCGGACACGACTAAACGACTAAACAACAACAATCTACATTTTGGACTGATATATGTAACTGGCTTCTCTAATTTGTTTATGTTCAGTTGCACATTTTTGTGCGGATGCATTGTGGTTTTACCATTTCTTCATGCTTGCATGGCCAGTATTGGCCGGTTCTCACATACTCTTTTACTTACTACCCCATGCACAGATCCCATGGCTTACATTTGAAAGCGCTTCCCACTGCCTGGTGCATCAAAGTATCTTATCGAGATATCTTAGGCAGTTTACAGTTCACTAGGCAAAATGTCCTGCCACATTAGTTGCTGACATTTGCATCAAACTAGCTGAAGATTTAGTGGAAGTACATGCCTGTCTCTCAGCAGATACCTTCAAAAGGAAATTTCAAGAAAAAACAAACAGTTCGCCTCTTATTCCCAGCACAAATCAATTATACTATGCACTATTTGTTTTCTGGCTCATAATGTATTTGGGTGGAATAAATCATCTTTAAAACAGAATGGGGCTGAGGACTGAGAATGTGCACCAGGAAGCCTGAACCTAAATGGAGATAATTTTCTAGTTGGAAACCAGGTCAGATCCAAGTGAGGCAATTCAGGCATATGCTTGCTCACTTTATGAGCTTCACCCACAAAAGTTAAAACAACAATGGCAGTGTAAATGCTTTATACATTCCGCTTTGCAATTATGAACAGTAGCAAGGGCAGTTTCAAATTTCTTTGCTAGCCAATCTACACTATACTAACCTTATTTGCCAAATAGTTTATTTTAACCAACCAGCTTCCATTTAGTAACTATAAATAACACCATTGCATACTTTAACTTGAATTTCCTTTCTGTTTCCCTTTTGGCTTCTGCCTCATAAATCAATGCCCAGTTTGGAAAACTGCACAAATCAATACTCCTGGGCTGTTTTAGAAAATCTTGCCCCATTTTATCAGATAATTGTGCCACAGGAAACATGATAACATTTTCTGTCTGTTTGCAGGACTGGTGCCACTCAGCATTGTATCCCATACAGGACCCTCGTACCTACGGGACCGCCTCTCCTGGTATGCCCCGCGGAGGACCTTAAGGTCCATAAATAACAGCACTTTGGAGGTCCTGAGCCTCAAGGAGGTTAGATTGGTTTCAACTAGGGCCAGGGCCTTTTCAGCATTGGCCCCAAAATGGTGGAATGCTCTGTCACAAGAGACCAGGGCCCTGCGGGATTTGACATCTTTCTGCAGGGCCTGCAAGATGGAGTTGTTCCGCCTGGCCGAAGAAGAAGAAGAAGAAGAAGAAGAAGAAGAAGAAGAAGAAGAAGAGTTTGGATTTGATATCCCGCTTTATCACTACCCGAAGGAGTCTCAAAGCGGCTAACATTCTCCTTTCCCTTCCTCCCCCACAACAAACACTCTATGAGGTGAGTGGGGCTGAGAGACTTCAGAGAAGTGTCACTAGCCCAAGGTCACCCAGCAGCTGCATGTGGAGGAGCGGAGACGCGAACCTGATTCTCCAGATTATGAGTCTACCGCTCTTAACCACTACATCACACTCCGACCCCTTATATAGGATTTGGTATATAAATCTTCCCTTGGCTTTTTTGCTGGCCCATGTAGAACCAGCATGGATAGCTGGCTCGGGTGAATATATTATGTTTCCTTCCTTTATGGTCTTGATTTATGGGCTACTACTAAAATGAGGCTGCATTTTAAGATGCATTTTAAGCCATATTTTAATTAACTGTTTGTTGTTGTCAGTTTTTTTTCCTATTACGTTTTGTTGTTGTTGTTGTTGTTATTATAATAATAATACCCTCCAATGTTTTCCCAATGAAAATAGGGATGTCCTATTCCATAATAATAATTTTACTATTTATACCCTGCCCATCTGACTGGGCTGCCCCAGCCACACTGGGTGGCTTCAAACATATATAAACACATAATAAAACATTTTTTAAAACCTTCCCTATACAGGTCTGCCTTCAGGGCTCGGGGGTTGGATAACTCCATATACTCCAACATTTCTCCGGTGAAAATAGGGACGTCCTAAGGAAAAGTGGGACATTCCAGGATCAAATCAGAAACTGGGACGGCTTCTGTAAACCCAGGACAGTCCCTGGATAATAGGGACACTTGGAGGGTCTGTAGTATACTAGTGCAGAGGCTCCTTGCAGCTATTTTGTGGCAAATCATTTCCTCCCTCAAAGAGGGTACGTGTTGCGGTGAGACCTGGAGACTGACCTCCTGGTTGTGGGTGTGTCTATTGGATAGCCACAGCACCCGAATGGTAGGTCCCTCGTTGCTGGGTGTAATCTGGACAATGGGTGCTGTTTAAATGGATTGAGGGACCTATATATTCCCTTGCACGTATCCCAGAGCTTTCTCTTTTGGTTCATGCATTGGAACACCTGCCCACCTCTCCCTATATTCAGGGTATTTTTGCGATTGACCTTGCTATGCCGTTGTGTGTCGTCTGTCGTTGGGACAGGGGCACGGCAGGAATTTTCCCCACTTGGCTGATGGGCTGTAGCCATTTGGGTTTCACCTGCCATGTAGCAAATCATCACAACTTGTAAGGTTGTGGATAGGCACTGGTTCAGGTGACAGGGATGGGAGAATGGTCTCGCCATCCCTAGGTGAAGGGTATTCCGTTAAAGGAATCCAGGGACTTAACTTGGTTTGGTCAACCCCCAAGAGGGGGTTGTGCCCATGCCTGAGTCCAGGGGAGCATCTGGGGAGTGAACAGAGTCTGTTCCCGGGCTTTTCACCTGCCTCAGGTGTTTACCCTTGGCTGACCTATGATAGAGTTCTGGGTCAGCGCTATCTGCAAGGGTGTAGGGAGCTAGTTGAACCAGAGCCTATGCAACCACTCACTTTTCTGTAATCAATAAAGTTGTGGCCTAAATTCTGCCAAAAACCAAAACTAAAATTTGAGTCAAATGTGTCTTTATTTAGGGGGGAGGTCTCTGGGTCTGAACATGCAAAAAGCAGCAGCAGCAACAACAACAACTCAACAACACCCCTACGATGTAGAAGCTTGCCAGCAGGGCAAGGGAATAGTTTTAGTCTCTTATGCAGAGCATGAAATAAGGGATGTTGTGCTAAAGGTTTGTGGAGAAAGAGCAGTGCCAAATGGTAGAATCCAAGGAGCGCTAACTCTTTCCTTTGCCTTGCTTGCCTTGTTGGGAATTGCAGGACATGGATGGGACTGGAGATATGAGTTGCAGGGTGAGATGCTTGAGAGAGACTTTCACGAAGGAGGCAGCCGAGGTAAAAATGTCACTGCATGAGCCCGAAGCATCTGTTAGGCCGCCGGTCTGTGTTGTGGCCTCGGGGCTGGCACCTGTTCATAATTTTCATATGCTATTCATATTTCTGGACCCCACTTAACAAGTATAAACTTATGATTGATGGAGTTTGTTCTGGAAACATATTGAGCCAATTTATACCAGCTCTGCCTTCAGTACATATAGGGAAAAAAAACTTTTGGAGGCAGCAGAGAGCAAGATAATAAGTATGATTTCCAAAATCATAGGAATCTGAAAGCTATTTTGTAGAAATGTAATGTAGAATATTATTTTGGTTGTCAAAACAAGAAGTGCCAGTTTCTCAGCTCCATCTTTAATAATAGAGATGACTAACACTGGTGATTTTTGTGTGGATATCTTCAGCAACATAAATAATAATAATAATAATAATAATAATAATAATAATAATAATGTAAATGATGTGTTTATTATTAATAAATGAATTTATATACCGTCCTATACCCGGTGTGTGTGTGTTTCTTAGAATAAAATCAAGATATAAAACTACAAAATACATAATAAAAATAAAAACAACAACCCAATAGCCTCCACAATAATAGTATGTGTCAGGGGTTCAGGGAGAGAGGCACAGGTGAGGGAGGAGACTGAGAGCGAGGGGGAAGAATCCCAGGACAGCGAGGAAGAGGATGACGATGACTTGAGGGATTCCATGAGTCTTTCAAGTGAATCGGAGGATTCCCAGAAGGGGGCGCCTGTGGTCAGGCCAAGGGGAGTCACAGGGGGGACTCGTCAGGAGCAGGGGAGCAGCAGGGGAACCCCAAGTGGGAGCTGGGAGTCGGGACCCGCTTCTCCGCCGGAGCGCAGTGAAGGGGGTGGAGATTCCAGTGTGACAGGAGAAGCAGGTCAGAAAGCAGAGAGGGAGGGGAGATCGGAGCAAAACATCCTCCCGGAAGGGGAGGAGAGTAGTACAGGGAGTAGTGTAGCTGTCAAGAGGAAGGTCAGAGGTAGCGAACGCGCGCCAAGTTCAAATGTGGAGGCGCGCGGAAATACAGGGAGCCCGGAGGAGGAGCCTGGTCCCAAAGCACGCAGGAGGGGGGAGCAGTTGTCTGGGGATTCAGCGTCAGGGGAATCCAGGAGGGGCGAAACCCCGGGGGGCAGGAAGACCCTGCGGAAAAGGAAAGAGAGGAAGAGGTGGAGCAGCACAAGCCTCTTAAACTGGTGCAGGGGAGGGACTGACTCAGAGGGGACTTCAGCGGTCTAAGCGTAACAGACGTGGGGCTGCGCGCCTCGGCTGTGGAGCGTACAATGTACTGCAATAAACATCTTTGTATATAAACTGGACTTGGCGTTGGTCTCTTGTGAGCTGGGACCTGAGGCAGCCCTGACAGTATGTTTATTTTCACACATCATTCTATTTATTAGCAGTTCTACGATATTCCCAAATGTTATTTCATTATTGCTGTATGAAGGGGCACATTTGCACAACAAAATTTGATTTGATTTCTGATCAGTTGGAATCCTTTTAATGGAAAATTAATAATTATTTACAAAAAAAGTGAACTCCTTTGGGGAGAAGGGTAGGATACCAATTTAATGAATTATAACCAAATAATAAATGCACCAGAAAATTTGAGGTAGAAACAGCTACAAGATTTCAAAAGGCAGCCAAGAGGGATGCACTGATTGGAAGTGAAATGGTAAGCCCATCCAAACAATTTTGCAAGCCAAAGAGTATTGAAAAAAGGGGATTGCATATAACCATCCAGATACCATCTCAAGCATGAATGGACAATAAAAAGGAGAACTGGAGGGTTCTTAAACAAAAGTAATTATGTTTAGATTGTAGCTCCAATACATCCTTTGGTGCCGGGTTTGTTTTGCTGGACTGAAATGGTTAAGAACCAGAGCCTGCAAAATATAATTTTACAGATTAAATCATCCCCTATATACTTCTTCAAAATCAACTTCGTTAGACTGGCCATGTTGTTGTGAGGATGCCTGATGATCATCTTCCAAAGCAACTACTTTATTCCGAACTTAAAAATGGAAAGTGTAATGCTGGTGGTCAACAAAAGAGGTTTAAAGACTGTCTCAAGGCAAATCTTAAAAAATGCAGTATAAACACTGACAAATGGGAAACACTGGCCTGCGAGTGCTCCAATTGGAGGACAGCCTTTACCAAAGGTGTCATGGGCTTTGAAGACACTCGAACTCAGGACACAAGGGAGAAGCTTAATAAGAGGAAGGCACGCTTGGCAAATCCACACCGTGATCAACTCCCACCCAGAAACCAATGTCCCAATTGTGGAAGGATGTGTGGATCCAGAACTGGCCTCCACAGTCACTTACGGACTCATTGTTAAAACCGTGTTTATGGAAGACAATCTGACTCGGCTATGAGTGATCGCCAAAGATGGCTGTGCTTGTTTAGTCAAGAATATGTTTCATGAATTAGCCTCATTTATTTAACCACCAAACTAGTATGATAACAGCCTGTATTACTTTGTTACTGAAGACAGTTAAGAAAATAAAGTTGCTTCCCTGTCACATAGCCGAGTAATATTTAGGAACAATTTTAATTATTTTTCCAGGACTGTAACAGTTCTATTTGTAGTAAATCATTTTGTACAAGTGATGCAATTATGATATGCTACTTTTTTGCTTTTTAGCTGATACTGCTTAATGCTGCCTGTTTGATTACCACAGAGACAAGTCTATTAAAAACTGTCATTCTGTCACTTTGTGGGGAGAGAAAGGCAAGGAGAAAGGGAGAGAGCAAGGAAGGAAGGAAGGGAGGGAGGGAGGGAGAGAGGGAGGGAAGGAATTGACACTAGTGTCTAGCCAAGTGTGAAAAAATTGTAAGGATAAAATGAGGCTGGTGCCCACAAACATTCATTAAAGCAGCTGACACAAATAACACTCCACCTGTGTTGTTTAGGGTGCCTAGGGATAGGACTTGCAGATGGCGCTGTGGGTTAAACCACAGAGCCTAGGGCTTTCTCATCAGAAAGCCGGCGGTTCGAATCCCCGTGATGCGGTGAGCTCCCATTGCTCGGTCCCAGTTCTTGCCAACCTAGCAGTTCAAAAATATATCAAAGTGCAAGCGAGATGAGCGCCGCAACCCCAGAGTCGTCTGTGACTGGACCTAATGGTTAGGGGTTCCTTTACCTTTCCCTTTAGGGATAGGACTGTAGAAATCTGATACTTTGGGTTTCTATTAGTTTATCATTTATACAGTATTAAATTTGGCTCTCAGAATTTCTGCAGCAATTTCTGATTATTATTTTAAAAAACAATCCTCGGTAAAATTAGTCAGGATTTTAGTGTGACTTTCTCTTACTTTTTATGCAGTTTGGACTAATACAATGCACATTAGAAAAAGCAGCCCAGTTACTAGGGGAGGATAAAACCTGCATATATATCAGCAAGGGGAAAACCAATTCCCTCACACCTGGAATGAAGTTGCCACAACTTTATTAACCATAAATCTTAGAGGATTTGCTGGAGCACAGAATCACAAGCTCACCAATTGATGGCCTAATCCTAATGAGGAGGTAAGAGGGAAATTCTTTCCCCCCTCCACATTTGGGTGACAACACCTTGGTTGAAGGCCCAGCTCCCATGAATGTCATGAGCCCTTTAGTGCCAAATCAACATGAAGCTATGACACAAGTAAGACCACTCAGTCCCAGGAGCATTCTACCAATTTCTACCACCCAGGAGAGACAGAAATGTAAGGCAGGATTGCAGAAAGCCTCTCATCCAAAGGGGGCCTCCAGGTATCCACCAAATTTGGGTGATATTATCCTACCAGCCTGATTGACATTTATCATGATTGTCATAAAATTTATATCCTATCCTTTCTCCCAAAAAGAACCCAGAGTGTCATACAATATGTTCAATAGGTAAAAGGTAAAGGTAAAGGACCCCTGGATGATTAAGTCCAGTCAAAGGCGACTATGGGATTGAGGCGCTCATCTCGCTGTCAGGCCGAGGGAGCTGGCATTTCTCCAAGACATCTTTCCGTGTCATGTGGCCAGCATGACTAAACCACTTCTGGCACAATGGAATACTGTGACTGAAACCAGAGCGCACAGAAACACCGTTTGCTTTCCTGCCACAGTGGTACCTATTTATCTACTTGCACTGGCATGCTTTTAAACTGCTAGGATGGCAGGAGCTGGGACCGAGCAACGGGAGCTCACCCCGCCGTGCAGATTTGAACCGCCAAGCTTCTTACCAGCAAATCCAAGAGGCTCAGTGGTATAGACCACAGCGCCACCCGTTCCCTAATACATTCAATGTGTTCTGATTGTCACAATCAACTGTGACATTCAGAAAGCAATCTGCAAAAGCAGCACCATAGCCCAAAAATTTAAACAAGAACAACAGTAACTTAGTCAAAGGTGCCTCAATGGTCTATTTGAGCAACACCCAGTGGTGTTGCATCCTTTTCTAGCACCCAGGGCATGTGGACCCATGTGTATGTGCCAGGGTGGGGGTAGGGCACGGAGTGTCAACAGAACCCACCATGCCAGGCCAGCTCTTGCTGCCAATGCCGCCAGGCATGCATGCACAAGGAGCAGAGGGTTCATGGAGCCTGTGCCAGTTCAGCCCTGAACACTAGAGCCAAGCAGGGCTCCGCTGTGCCCCTGCCCTCCGATGTGGGGAGGAGCCCAACCAGACAATGCTGCCCTTGCTAGAAAACACCCCCCCCCCAAAAAAAAATGCTGGTCAGGCAGCCATTCAGCAAAGGGGCAGGGACACGGCAGTGAGGCCAGATTGGGCTCTGGGTCCTAGAGACCCCCGGCAATAGGTGGGGCAGGGCAGGGATCCCTCCATGTGGGCACCCCCTAAAAATCATGTGCCCAGAGCTATGGCCCCCCTGGCCTTCCCCACGCTAGCAACACCCCCTCTCCAAATTGTACTCCAAATAAGTGACTGGCTAATCCCGTGCTGTTAAAAGGAGAGTGGTATGCATGCTGTGAAAAGCAATGACAAACCTAGACAGCATCTTAAAAAGCAGAGACATCACCTTGCCAACAAAGGTCCGTATAGTTAAAGCTATGGTTTTCCCAGTAGTGATGTATGGAAGTGAGAGCTGGACCATAAAGAAGGCTGATCACCGAAGAATTGATGCTTTTGAATTATGGTGCTGGAGGAGACTCTTGAGAGTCCCATGGACTGCAAGAAGATCAAACCTACCCATTCTTAAGGAAATCAGCCCTGAGTGCTCACTGGAAGGACAGATCCTGAAGCTGAGGCTCCAATACCTTGGCCACCTCATGAGAAGAGAAGACTCCCTGGAAAAGACCCTGATGTTGGGAAAGATTGAGGGCACAAGGAGAAGGGGACGACAGAAGACGAGATGGTTGGACAGTGTTCTCGAAGCTACAAACATGAGTCTGACCAAACTGCTGGAGGCAGTGGAAGACAGGAGTGCCTGGTGTGCTCTGGTCCATGGGGTCACGAAGAGACAGACACGACTAAACGACTAAACAACAACAACATGCATGCTGTGCTGGCTGAAAGAGGCTAAAGATGGTGTTGTGCAGAGATTGACTGCATTGCAGCTGGATGAAGACTCCCCTCCACAAAGAAAAAAGATCTCGGGGGAAACCTCTTTTGTTTCTTCAATATGGTGCGAAGCAAACGTACCCCACCCTGACCATATGGGAGTGAAATTAAGAATGGCTCTAAAAAAAGATGCAGCGACTATTTTACAGTGAAAATAATGATTCCAAATAGCGTACCCGGGTTATTTTCTTACAACAGACACAAGAAGAGTCTTGTGGCACCTTAAGAACCAACACATCAATTGTGATGGAAGCTTTCTTGGGATACAGCCCAATTACGTTTTAAAAAATAAGTCAGACAAAGACACGGCGAAAGGGAATGTATTTTGGATATGAATTCTTTTCTAGAATTACACTTGATTATGCATAGTCAAAATTACTATTCACAAAAGAATATAGCCTTATCTTTTTCCGCGGGGAGAGGGCACAGAGAACAGCCCCCAGAATGTACTGCTTAATCAGTCTTTCAGTTTGCCTTGTGCTGATTCATGGGCAATTTTGATAACTGAAAACATAAATGGGGGGGGGGGGGCGCTTCACAATGTGACACAGAGAACGCAGACTTCATATAACTGCATGATGGACAGTGGAGACCGTGAGTCTCTCTCTCTCTCCCTCTCTCTCTCTCTCTCTCTCTCTCTCTGTGTGTGTGTATGATAGCTGAGAAAGGGCTAGAGAGATATGTCATTTCTGCTAAGAAGAATCACATGGCAGAACCACAAAAGAAGAAATGTTGCAAAGAATTAAGGTCTCCTCCCTTAAATCACACTTTTTTATTCCACTCAAAAATAAGCCAACATAGGGATAAACAACTAGATCTTTGTAAAAAGAAGCAGTGTAAAAATGAACAATACAAGCATCATTTTAGGGTTGCAAAAACAAACAAACTAACAAACTCATGCCCATGCTAGTAATGTATTTTTGTTTATAAAACAAAAAGCAAAGGAAATTGCTCTTGTGAAAATATCTGTGTAAGATCGTCAGTCTACTGGCATATATGTTTTTTATGAAGAACTATAAAGGAGAGTGTTCCTTGATAGCAATTTGCCCCATAATGATCCTTTGTGTATCCGGGTAAGAAAGGGAAGCAATATGCTTGTTTTATAGGACAAAACTTTGCGCTGTTGTGGCAAGAGAAAAGAAGATGATCCAAAATGTTCAAATTGCAAACATAAGCATAAAAGGGGAATAAAAGTGAGAAAGTTCATAGGATGCTGCTGTCAGCTCACATTATTCAAACCTTGCCTAAGAGAGCACATTACTACTCTTGGTCATAATATAATCTTACAAAAAAAGTACAACGATACTCTGAAATATCCTAATCAATGTATTTTATTTTGAACTTGACATTGCCATGAAGATCTGTTTCTATTTTTTTAAAAAAATATGTAAACATGCTCCTTTTATGCACTACAAATTACAGTGAGATAACACTGGTATAGTCTTCATTATAAAGAAGGCGCCTTCATTGTACACCTTTAGGCACCAGGCAAAAGGGATGTGGGTGGTGCTGTGGTCTAAACCACTGAGCCTAGGGCTTGCCAGTCGGAAGGTGGGCAGTTCGAATCCCCGCAACGGGGTGAGCTCCCATTGCTCGGTCCCAACTCCTGCCAACCTAGCAGTTTTAAAGCACATCAAAGTAGATAAATAGGTACCGCTCCGGCGGGAAGGTAAACGGTGTTTCCGTGCACTGCTCTGGTTTTGCCAGAAGCGGCTTAGTCATGCTGGCCACATGACTCAGAAGCTGTCTGTGCACAAACGCTGGCTCCCTCGGCTTATAGAGCGAGATGAGCGCCGCAACCCCAGAGTCGTCCGTGACTGGACCTAACGGTCAGGGGTACCTTTACCTAGGCACTAGGCAAAAACATTCCTTTTTAACCAGGCCTTTGGTTGATCTGATTTACATCCTATGCCCTTTTAAAATGCTTTTTTTTGGGGGGGGGTATTGGGTTGTTGTTGTTATTTTTATTATGTATTTTGTGGCTTTATATTTTGATTTTATTCTGTGAACCTCCCTGGGACCCCCGGGTGTAGGGCTGTATATAAATTCAAATACAGTGGTACCTCGGGTTACAGATGCTTCAGGTTACAGACTCCACTAACCTAGAAATAGTACCTTAGGTTAAGTTTACTTCAGATGAGAACAGAAATCGCACGGCGGCCACGCGGCAGCAGCGGGAGTCCCCATTAGCTAAAGTGGTACCTCAGGTTAAGAACAGTTTCAGGTTAAGAACGGACCTCCACAATGAACTAAGTTCTTAACCCGAGGTACCACTGTAATAATAATAATAATAATAATAATAATAGTCCCCCTAGTTTTCCACACTGGCTTTGATCCCTTTAGTTACCTGCCCTGCCACTTTAAGAACGTCAACATTTTTATTTTTAGAAATTGATTTCCTTTTTTTGTCCCACCCCTCCTCTAGCAATATAGCACACCTTTCTGAAAAGGGAAAGGTGCTCCTTAAGTTTACGCACTCTGTAAAGGAAGGTCCATTTCATCCCATTCCCCTGCAAGATCTTCCTCTTGCAACAATTCAGGATGTGTGTATTACCCCTCCCTTACATCAGGATTGGAAAACCTTTGCCCATCCAAACGTTTCCTGGACTACAACTCCCATCATCCATCACCAAGCTGGCTGAAGCTGATAGGAACTGGAGTCCAACCCACTATTAGGCACCCATGCCATGTAGGAAAAGAAGGAACACTGCAGTAAAAGTGATCAAAATGCTCCTGCCAAGAAGGCAGGACTCCCATTCCGCTCTGTATTCGCCACGATCAGTGCTGTTTCTATTCTATTCTGCCAAATACTACACTATTTGTCTCGCTGTCCACTACTTAGCAGAAGTTACACAACATACGTAGTTATGTGCATAACTTGCAATCATTTTAATGGAAAGGAGACGTCAAAAAGTTTAAAATGAGTATATCAAATAAAGCCTGAAGTGATTCTGTTAGGGATTATAGGGGTAGAAATTCCCCCAAAAGGTCAAAGTTGTTTATGTACCCGTATGTAGCAGCAGCATCTAGGATTCTATATGCGCAGAAATGGAAGAGGAAGTTCCAACGAAAGAAGAATGGATAAGTAAGATAGTATACGATGCAGAAATGGAAAAATTAACAGCAAAATGAAGAGAATCTAATAATGAGTATTTTATGGAAGTATGGATGCCTTTTTCAGACTATTTAAAGAAATATTACAGTATGATGAATTTATGAGCAGGATTTAATCCATGGCAAAACAGAAGGAATTCAGGTGGTGGTTAGGCATTGGAATGTGTTGTTGGTGTGTGGAAGGGCAAGGTGTGGCCATCGCCTACCCCTTCAAATTTGGGTATTCCGTTAAAGGAATCCGGCGGTTGTGGATCCTGTCCGATGCCTGTGTGGCGGGGGGCCATGGCACGACCCTCGGTGACATCAGGAGAGAGCTTATAGTTGTATTAGCATTAGTATTATGCTGGATCCACACATCCTTCCACAGTGGGGGCATAGGTTTCCAGGCGGGAGTTGATCACGGTCAGGGTTTGCCAAGCATGCCTTCCTCTTAGCACGCTTCTCCATTTTGTCCTGAGTTCGAGTGTCTTCAAAGCCCATGACACCTTTGGTGAAGGCTGTTCTCCAATTCGAGCGCTCACAGGCCAGTGTTTCCCAGTTGTTGGTGTTTATACTACATTTTTAAAAGATTTGCCTTGAGGCAGTCTTTAAACCTCTTTTGTTGACCACCACCACTACGCTTTCCATTTTTAAGTTCGGAATAGAGTACAGTGGTACCTCTGGTTGCGAACGGAATCCGTTCTGGAGCCCCGTTCGCATCATGAGCAGAACGCAACCCGCATCTGCGCAGGTTGCGATTCACCGCTTCTGCGCATGCGTGTGATGTTATTCTGAGTGTCTGCGCATGCGCGAGCGGCAAAACCCGGAAGTAACCATTCCATTACTTCCATGTCACCACGGGACGCAACCTGAAAAGACGTAACCTGAACCGAACGTAACAGAGGTATGACCGTAGTTGCTTTGGAAGACGACAACCAGGCATCTGCACAACATGACCAGTCCAACACTGGTGATCTTTGCTTCTTCCAGCACACGGGCATTAGTTCGCCTGTCTTCCCAAGTGGATGTCTTGCCAAAGGGCCTCCCAGATACTGAAACCAACCATGTACATGATCACAGCACTTTGGATTGTAGAAAGAAAGGAAAAGCGGGGGCGGGGGAGGGAGTATGCGTCATCATTTCTCAAAGGCTCAGGGCTGGTTACCAAAATTATATTTGGAAAACGGATCCCATTCACAGCCCTCGCTTTCTAGTAGATTACTAAATTGACGCTACAGAATGAACATTTGTTCAGTTTCATCTGAACAGATGAAAGCAATTTCAGATACCCTAGCCTCTTCTGGCTCTCTTTGATAATGGTTTATCTATGACCTTTTTTTATATTTTTCTTTCACCTGTTATTGTGTGAAGGATAGCAGATCCAAAAGGGTAAATGTCTATGTATGGAACGGTCTATAGAAAAAGTGTTGCCTTATGTACAAAGTGAAGGAAATGAAGTACATTTCTTTTATTGACCTCTTTCAGTTTCAGTAATCTTAGGTGTTAGCTGTAGCAACAGCAGGTAGAGAATGCTCAGGCTAAAATGTGATATTTAAGTTGATGGCGAACCTCGGGAAGCCAAGAAGCCACATTTATTGCACTATCTTGTGAAAGTTCATTTTCTCACTATAACTTAAAGTTCAGACTCCAACTCTGCAAACTAGAACTGAAGACGAAAGCAACTTCACCTCACAATATTTCAATGTTTTTGTCATATGACGGGCATAAGTGGAGGCTGGTCTATTAGGCATCAAGCAATGTTTTTAATATATATATTTAAAATAGTGTATTGGGGAAAGTGCTTAAAATAGGTGTTTTTTTGTTTTTAAAGCAAACCAACAACACAACTTTGGGTAAATATCAAAGTAAAGGCTGAGATTTTTTAAGTGGCGCTTGGTGAAAATCAACAAGATAATAATTAGCTGGGTGAGAATTAAAATCAATGGTAACTATTTTTAAAATGATTGTAATGGTATCTGCACCTCTCCAAGCAATTTTAACCAAGATGCCATTGGTAATTTAATTGCAGAGGGTAATGCGTTGCCAGAATCAATAACGATCCTGGCTTTATTAGTGAAATCTATAAACCTTAAAGGCCCCGCTCCCTCCCTTGGGACTGCCCACAAATGAATAAAACAATATCCCACAATTCTTACTATGCTACTTGATATAGTTTAACTCTCTAGTGTCAATGGTTGACGTTGCTGTACTGTGCTTATCTCAAACCTGTAGCGTGTACTGAATACAAATATGCAGTCTTAAAAACAGAATTGAATTCTATCAGATCCCAGTGCAACTCAGTACCAGAATCATGTGATGCATGATGCATAACCTAGTGAACAGGCTGGTCACCGCATTTTGCACCAGCTAACATTTTGCATCTGACATCTGCATGATTGCTCCTTGAAATCCTCTCTGATTTTCTCTAATGTGGTTACAATCACAGCCAGAAGTGAGCAAAAGTTTATTCATTTCAGTGGAAGAGATTTAAGGGCATGCACAATAACTCTCTTATTCAAACAAATCAGACTTCATAGTGGCAGTCCTTGCTGGGTTATGTCACATATGTGTGTGTGTGTGCATATATTCATACAGTGGTACCTTGGGTTAAGTACTTAATTCATTCTGGAGGTCCATTCTTAACCTGAAACTGTTCTTAACCTGAAGCACCACTTTAGCTGATGGGGCCTCCCGCTGCTGCCGCGCCGCCGGAACACAATTTCTGTTCTCACCCTGAAGCAAAGTTCTTAACCCGAGGTACTATTTCTGGGTTAGCAGAGTCTGTAATCTCAAGCGTATGTAACCTGAAGCGTATGTAACCCAAAATGCCACTGTATATGCCATTTCACATAAATAGCCCCTCATCTGAAGCAGAGATGTCAAATTCAGCAGCCACAACCCATCACTGAGTTGATATAAATGATGGATGGCTTTGGCCACTTGCTGGATAGTTATATAGAGTTGAGGTTTGGCCATTATGTGCAACAACCAATATGTGAACCATCAGGATGCTGTAAGTTGATTTAAAATGGCATCTTCTGTTTCAGGATTTTAAGAAGAAGAACACCTTTATCTATTTAAGAATTAAGGTTATAATATTTCTCCAAGATCCCAGAAGGAGAATATTAGCAACAATTTTCACAGATCAGTTTTAAAATAAATATTTATATTTGATTCTGGGTTTCTTCCCCAGTCAGATAAATCTTGAAATATCTTTTTGCCATTTCTTGAAGCGTCCTGCACTGCCTATCACCAGTATTGACTGAAATAAAAATAGCATTCTTGGCAATACATTCATTTTTATCACTGATGTTCTGCCCCCAAAAGATAAATTCATCCAACTCCAAATCTCTAAAATCCTCTTTATTTCTTTCCAGGTATTTATAAAATTGTCTTTAAATAAATTGATATTCTTAAATGTTAGCCATACACCACTGCCTCCTAAAAATGAAATGAAATAAATCATACAGTATATTGACCAAGCTAAAAACGTTTGTGAAGTCCTAACCCCTGACTTTTGATGGTAGGGTTTGATTTACAAACTGAGGTTCCAGCTCCAAGACTAATACAGTGGTACCTCGGGTTAAGTACTTAATTCATTCCGGAGGTCCATTCTTAACCTGAAACTGTTCTTAACCTGAAGCATCACTTTAGCTAATTGGGCCTCCTGCTGCCACCGCACCACCGGAGCACGATTTCTGTTCTCATCCGGAAGCAAAGTTCTTAACCCAAGGTACTATTTCTGGGTTAGCAGTGTCTGTAACCTGAAGCGTATGTAACCCGAGGTACCACTGTACTAGAAAATGGCCCAGAACAGTCTGTTGCCCTCACAGTAGATCCATAGTAGCTCAGCCCTTGTTATTCCACACTCCTGAAATGGCCCACTTCTGGACCTTTCACTGGGTACCATCAGATGGGATGCAGCTGCAGCTAGTTTCTGCCTGCCATTTGGATGGGACATTTCATTTCATTTCTTGAACTGATATACTGCCCTTTACCAGGAGGTCTCAGGGCAGTTCACAATAAACATCTAGGCACTTCTCACCAGTAGGATTTGTCCTTTGATGGTGGAGCCTCCTTCAAAGCCCCTCTGGCATGTGAAACTTAGGTTTGGATTGCTCTGTTGTTGTTGTTGTTATTTATTAAATCTGTATACTGCCCTTCATCCGTATATCTCAGGGCGGCTCACAACATAAAAATACAATTTTTAAAAACACAAGAATAAAGGTTAAGTATCAATACTTACATACGATGCTTTTATTTTTTTACACATAGACAAATGTCATAAAGCTAAAAATACTGTCTGCAGTTACTGACTTCGCCTTGAAAGCATAGTAAGTAAAACTGACAAAAGACAATGCACTATTCTCAGCTTAGTCCTTTTTGAAATAATCTTTTGTACGAGTAAACAAAGCCTTGAAACAATAACAATCATTGATTAGTTTGAATATATGACTGTGTATGACAAATGCTTAAAATGTAAGCTAGAAATCAGACCGTTTTAGCTATCAGAAGTTTACATTCAGATATTGCTCCCCCCAAATTTCTGAGCATTCATAAAGAGACCCAGTTTTAAAAGAGAAATAGACAATCCTTGTTAGAAAACAAGGATTCCACAACATTAGTTCAACAAAGCCGTTAATGGCAAGGTGGAATAAACTGTTAATTTATATTAGGCTTTTAACTCAGCTAAGTATATTGAAAATAATAACTCACTTGTACTATGTTACGGGGGGGGGGCTGCCTAAAAGCCGATCAGAATAAACTCTTGTTACCAAAAAACAGAAAGTAAAAAGAGCAAGTCCTTTATAGCTAGAAAAAAAGGACACACTGCCTATGACAAAAAGATATAGATTTAAAGGATTGCCAAAAATAGCATTCTTTAAAAATAAAAAAATCAGAGCATTGGTGTAATGGTATTTTGCTTCTAAAACAATGCTTTAAAAAAAGCATTTAAGCAAGGTTTGGGTAACTGTACTTTCTGAACTGTTTGGCAAAAAGTTATTTAGCCATAAGACATTTTGTCCCCACATTTGGGGAAAGCGAATGCATTGTCCCATTTCCTGTGACAGAAAGACAATGAATTACCTGCAACAGAAGTTATTCCATACCCTTTCCGATAGTTAACCACTCTATGAAGCCATTTGTGATGAGTGCCATGGACTTGGAAACAAAAGCTTGCCCACAGCTATACAACCTTGAGCTATGATTATGCAAGATTTCCTGAGCTAAGCAAAATTTGGAACAGCCATTACTTATTTTTATTGCTGACAACAACAATAACACATATAGCATTTTTCATCTTGATAGTGTTTTTAGAAACATTAACCTCTGGGAGTCATGGAGGTCACTACGGAATGTCTGAAGGAGAAAGTGATCCGAGAAAATTAAGCAGCGGGAACAAAATGGTTCATCAGATTCGATCTCATGCAGAGGTCATTGAAAACAAGACCCAGCCTATAATCTGAGCCCAAGGCTTGCTGCACTGTCAGTTAAGATGAGGACTATTATCAGTCAGTTAAGCCAAAATAACTCAATATGAAGGAGAGAACCCTGGGTAGAGTTGCCACCGGATTTCATCTAGGCTGAAATTCAATGAGTTTTTTAGGGTTTTGCTAAATGCATGGTTGTGTATATCTCATGCAGGGATGGTGAACTGGCCCTGTGATTGAACACACAGCTTGGGTTTGCAATCTGGAGCTCTCAAATGGTTGCAAGGTCAGGATTTCAGCTTGCTCCTCCATAGTATGGCAAGATTTCCCTTTAAATTATCCTGCCCCTGGAGTCTCCTCTCTCTAGGGGTAGTTTTCCCAGCTTCTTCTGCTGGCTCTTGAGAAAGTTAAGAACTCACCGAGTCTTTCCTGGAGAGTGATCTGCTTCCTGGACCAGCTACTTATTCTATAAGTAGCTCTATGATGTCAGCTAAGATGATTTCATATTGATCTATGGTTTCTTTCCCAGAAGGTGTTTAATGAGATTGAGGAATGTTGTCATATGACTCGTGCCTTCCTCCACATGCTGATTCATCACAGCTCTGGGAAAATAATGTTTTGGTTTCCCCTAAAGAGTGTGACCATTAAACGTAATCACATTTAAGAGGCCACAAAGAAATTGCTGAAGCATGCCTGCACAATTTCAAAATCGTGGAAAACACAATTGTATTTGCCATTCTCATAACTGCTCTGGTATCTCTTTTTAGCTAACAGGAACAATATGACTCAATACTGAGTACCAACACACCACACTTTTATTATCTTGCCGAGTATTGATTCCTGGAGTTCCCATATTAGATATGAGCTAATTGTTAGCAAATTCACTTAAGTAATGCAGGCTGAGTCCAGAGAGGAAAGAAATCTTGGTAACACCTTACTGAGGAAACTGGAAAAAAAACAACACCCGAACATTTTAGGAGAAAGGTACAGAGAAACCATGATTTTCCTAGCCCTGGCCTTGTACAGAAGTGGAAGACATTCAATTAAACAGATGAAAACTCCTTCTAGCTACATAGCCAATCAGGGCACATGCTACCTCAGCAAAGAACATATTGTTTTGCCTGGTTGCTAAGCAACACCTCCACCTATCTCTCTCTTGGCTAGATGACTTTAGAACTAACACAATTAACCCTTAAATTGCACACAGGGTGATCTCTGTTGTTGCACTTTCAGCACTAATAGGGATCCATGCATACCTTTCTTTCCACATTCAGAAATGGCTCTCACTTAGCAGAGGATTTAAGAATGAATTCTATCAAAACCCCTCACTCAAAGGTGAACTGAATCCAGATTCTTCTAAATTTCCTGGTAACAACTGCAGCTATCTCTTTGTGGTGTTAGATCGGCAACTGCTTGTTGGCTGATGCCGTAGCTGAAAAGTGAGGCAAATTTGAGCTAAGCTAACAATCCTCATGTGATCAGATAAACCAAGATGGGATTGGAGTGGCTAGCGTATTTTATTCTATATTCCTAGTGATTTCTGAGAAAGCTGGGACTGGAAGATTGATATTCTTTAGCAAAAGGAAGCAAATACATTCATGAACTGCTTCAGTTTCCCAGGTTTGAGGAACTGAAAATAGGTTTTAGGGCTCCAAGTAAGGCTGAGATCATAGACACACTTATCTGGCTGGAAGACCCACTGAACTTAACGGAATTCACTTCTGAGTAAGATGGATCTAGCAGTAGTACTTTTAAAGTAGATCACTATGATTCAGAGTGAAAGGCGAATGTGTTGACTTGCCCAAGGCTACCAAAGACAGCCATAACTAAGCGTAGATTCCAGCCTATAGTTGCCAAATCCTACTTGGGCATTATTTGCTAAAGCACACAAAAGAACAGCTTTTATATATTGCCAAGCCACTTGCAGCTGCAATTGAAATAGCTGAGTCATATCTTTTGACAAATCCTTGCAATTTGCTTTTGAAAATTCTTTCAACAATCCATGTAACCATCAATCACAGCTGAAATCCTTATAGACTTCTTGGGTGACTCCAAGCTTATATTTAGGTTAAATTGAGACAACAGATGGTTTAACTTCAGGAAGGTCTTATTACTTGAAAGAGGTCCTCACTTTTTAGCCTTTCACTTAGGGCCATTTAATCATTTCTTTCGGTGCAAATACTTCATCACATCTTTAACAACAGAACAATGACACAACAATGGAAATCCATATTGTGAAAGTGGCCCTAAATCAGTCCTAACTGATTAATTCCCTTTTTATTCACAAAGCCTAACTCATACTGACTGAATCAATCAAAAAGCTATTACTTTCATACTTGCAAGTGTTGCCTTCAAAATCAATAAAAACTGAGTTCATTTTTAAGATGCAATATATTACCAAAATAAAAATTCCCATTTACTTGAGCTAGAAATTTATCAAAAAGCTTTGTAGTCGGCAGAATCTTGTTTGTTGACCCTGTTTGTATTCAACTGTTTTGCAATCTTCAGCTTCTTCCTATTTTTTTTCACTCTTCCATTTCTTTCAGAAACAAGATCATTATTAGTTCTGTGCTTTCTTTTCTGTGTCTGTTGAGAAGCAGCTTAGTTTATGATCCATGGCTTCCCAAGGGGGTCTTGCCACCCCATAACCTAGAATATTTTTACAAACTTTAATTCTATAAGGAAGATGGTTCAAGGTACACTCAGTGCTCTGTCTAGCAAGTTCAGTAAATGTAACTGGACGGCTCACTGCAGTCTTCAGTAGCAAGTACAGCTCTGTGATTTCTCCCACACTAAAAGTGCCAGCAACTTCTGCATAGGAACACACCATAAGAGCATGAACTCATCTTCTTTTTAAAAAGAAAATAATGCTTTCTGCCTAAAGGGCTTGCAAATTCCCCAGAAACATATTATATATTCATGATTCTGCCTGTGGTCATCTAGAATTTATAGCTATGAAAAATACACTATACATGACTTCCATCGGTTCATGGTCCTAAGCACTTTTTTTTGAAGATATTATATTGGTGATTTCACCCAAATTTCTATTCTCTATGATAGGAGAAGCAGGTTTGTGTATCAACTGAAAGGCTCTAAAGAAAATTGATTCCAATGAATATTTTTATTTATTTATTTGTGCAAAGCATTTCATTCAAGTCAATCCCAGAGTGAGGTTTAGTAGAATAAATATAATGCATAAAACATAAAAGCTGCATTTGTTGTTGACATCTGTCTGTCTTGAGAGACAATGGACTGTGTCTCCAGAGGTGAAGTCAAACCAGTGTTAGCTGCACCAATATGACCTCCCCAAAGTGCTAGTCTGAGCAGTTGTGTAGGGCAGCCCTGCCCAGCCAACAAGGCCCCCCTTTTGGCTTCACTTCTGTGGTCCAAAGGAAAGCAGAGCAATGCATTTGGCACCAGCTTGGCTGCAGAAGTTGCTGGAAGGAGGCATACACGGTGCCACCCAACTTTCTTAGGCACCCCTAAGGTACCTTCTCCTAAGACATCTTCTCTCAAAGATATCCTACAAGGCAGTGGAAGTTTAGGATCATTTCCCCTCCTTCTCCTAGATGAGCTACTTTCCCAGGTTGACAAGCCCCATCTGCCCCTCTCTTCCCTCTATGTCAGGGATTGGACTCAAGAGGAATGGTGGAGATAAACACACACACCCTCCGTTCTCCTGACACTGCAGGAGAAGAGGAACACAGCTTTGAATCACAGCAGGGCTTTGAGGAAGGTCACAGCTCAGAGTTAGGCAAACAGGAGAGTTGGGAAGTGTTAGGAGAAGGGCGGGGGAGATAGAGCCTGGGGAGACAGAGAAAGACCAGCCAGCTGACACATTGTCACTGGAGAATATTTCTGACCCCCCTTCTCCTAGAACTCGCCATTCGTTATGAGTGCAGGAGCAAAGGAATCAGAGACAATTGGCCATGGGAGGCCACCATGAGGGGAAATGCTGTTGCTAGGAAGGAGGAAGGCGAAGCTCAGTTGGAGCAATGACCATAGCTGTCAACTTTTCCCTTTTTTAAAAAGGGAAATCCTATTTGGAATAAGGGAAATTCCCTTTAAAAGAGGGAAACGTTGACAGCTATGCAATGACATTGTCAGGGCATACCACGTTCTTTTGTCTCTCGCTAATATGAATGAAAAAACTCATAAAAAGGACTCCACCTTGTTTTCTCTGCTTCTGGCTACCACTGGAGGAGGAATAGAATTCCTGAAGCCTTGACACTCTACAGCACGTGCAGAAGCCGCCTTTTTGACTGTTGGACCCACTATTGGTCTCGTCCACTCAGTCTGCCAGAGCCTCTCTTTGCATGCAGGGGAAGTCCATAACCAGCAAGGCTTTAAGACCCATCGGCTACCCTCACCTGGTTTAACCGACCATCATATTAGAATGCATTATATAAAAACAAATATGGGAAGTGGCATGGACCCTAGCAACTCAGCAGAACTACTCCTTTCCCATTTCCACCAATGGTGGCTGATGCCCAGTGGGACTAGTGTGGAAAGCAGAGGCCAGCAGTTTGTGATGCCAGAGTCAATGAGAGGCAGAACCGCTCCTTGACTGGCTGTAATTAGGCAGGAGGGTGAGTCTGGCTGAGGACAGACTGAAGTTAGTGGACAGAGCCCCATTCATTCTAAATGACTAGCCTCCAATGATTTTCACCAAAGGAAATAAGTTCTGTAGCATATTCTAAGTGTTTGTGTGTGAGAAAGGATTATATGGCAGTGTAGCAGCAGCCTGGAAGTGCTCTCATTGAGCTTTTCAAAAAATTAAAATTAGAGAAAATGTAGAAATCAGGGCTCAGTTCACACGTCGCCCCTTTAAATGAGGCTGTGTGTGAAAGAGAATCTCTCAGTTTTGGTTTCTCTTATTTTCCCCTTTTCCTAGTTGTAAGTTCAGTTTTCCATATTTTCACATCTGTTCGCATTCTTTTAAAAGTCGACATTTTAGAGTGAATGTTTCCTAATACCCATGGTTTTGTATACAGTTTTGTCCAATGTGCACTTTTTTCACATAATATAAAGCATTTTTTTTAAAAAAATGATAATTGTTGCTTTCAACGATATATGCATTTCATGCACACTTTATCCTAACATATGCATTTTTGTGCGCATCACTTGGTTAGGGTACTGTATTCCAAAATTCAGAGAAGTGAGAATTTGGAAGGCATTTTGGTTTGGGTGGAACATGCAAATCTGGTAGATTTGTCTTTACAGCAAAATGAATCAAATTTATTCCTCATAACCAGCCACCATATACAAGGTGTGACCAGAAAGTAGGGTGAATGGTCACAGAAATCAGACAGCGGGAAATATTTGAGCATACAGTCGGCATCGGAAACTCACAAAATGCTCACAATTGTGTACAGAGATGAAGCTGTAACTCGAAAGACAGTGTATGAGTGGTTTAAGCGTTTCCATGAAGAGTGGCAAACCATCAAAGATTACCCTTGGTCTGGCAGACCGTCGATGAGCAGAACGGCAGCAAATGTTGACAGAGTTTGTGAGCTACTGATGCGCGATAAGCATTTGTCTGTCCGAATGATGACGGAAGAATGGCATATTCCATGTGAAATCATTACTTACGTTACTGAGTTGTTCCACCCTCCATATTCTCCCGATCTGGCTCCACCAGAGTTCTTTCTTTTTCCAAAACTGAAATCTGCACTGAAAGGGCACAGATTTCCCAACATTTCACACTTCCAAGCTGCTGTGACGAGGGAACTGAAAGCGGTACAAAAAGAGGACTTTTCAGAAGTTTCCAACTGTTCAATGAATGTTGTCAACGGTGCATTGTATCAGAGGGGGGCTACTTTGAAGGCCTGTAAGGTATGTATGTTCGAATATTTCTCGCTGACTGATTTCTGTGACCATTCACTGAAATTTCCGGTCACACTTTGTATGATGGGTAAGGTAGATCTAGCAATTCTGGCAGTTGGATGTAGGGCATGCAACATTTGCTCAGTTTGAGGAACTGAACCATTTTGTTTCTGAGGGCTTCTGTTCTTGGTCATCAGGGTGATGATTAGAGTTTGGATTTGATATCCCGCTTTATCACTACCCTAAGGAGTCTCAAAGCGGCTAACAATCTCCTTTCCCTTCCTCCCCCACAACAAACACTCTGTGAGGTGAGTGGGGCTGAGAGACTTCAGAGAAGTGTGACTAGCCTAAGGTCACCCAGCAGCTGCATGTGGAGGAGCGGAGACGCGAACCTGGTTCCCCAGATTACGAATCTACCACTCTTAACCACTACACCACACTGGCTCTCAATTAAAATACATTCACCAAGTTTGGGAGCACAGGCAGTACTATGTACATCATTATCATTTAATTTAACTTCCAGTATTTAATACAAATGTGAATCTGCATTAGATTTGGTGTTCAAATGACTTTTATTAAATGAGCCTATTCCCTGGTGCAAGACAACATCTTGCTGCATGGCTCTGTTGTTCCTTACTCCGTAGGGTTTCTTCATAATTAGGGAACAGAAACTGACAACTGGAAATATTTACATGCAACCGTATATTTCATCTACAAAATGAGTAGAAGCAAAACAAACAAACAAACAAACAAAACACCATGTACTTGATATGAACATCAGGGATTTTAGCCAAAGTAAATAAATCACTAGGTTTTAATTCACTAAGGTTCAAACTCATTTAGGCCTGTCATACCTTACAAAGGAAAATTATCAAGCATAAAGGAGCAGTCAGGCATGATATTGAACAGCTGAACTTGTCAAAATAATCACTAGGTAGTTATGAAGTTTCATTCGGCACGCCATATTGTTACACTTATTTTGCTATTGTGCTTGTTGTTGTTTCTGAGCTGCCTTAGAAGAGCCAATTTGTTTTTGTGATACACTCATTATGAAATGCAACCCTTGGTTAGTTACAGTCAAATCAACAAGTGATATTAAATGTGAACAGAGAATGTAAACATGGGGAAGGGACATGATGTGGGGGAACACTCCATCCCCACCCCAATGCCCTGCATATGTTGCCCTCCTCCACCAAGCTTCCCATATTGAATACAAATGTATTAAGGAGGCTTTTAAGCAGGTTCAGTCAAATGCACAAAGAAGTACCCTTCAGATCTCCTTGTTCAACATGGGAATGACAGGAGGTGGAGCATGTGCGATCCAATACATGTACTCTCCTTGCTCCCTACATGCGTTAAAGGTTTTCATGGGACGCTGGTGGCGCTGTGGTCTAAACCACTGAGCCTCTTGGCTTGCTGATCAGAAGATTGGCAGTTCGAATCCCCATGGCGGGGTGAGTTCCCATTGCTCTGTCCCAGCTCCTGCCAACCTAGCAGTTCAAAAGCATGCCAGTGCAAGTAGATAAGTAGGTACCGCTGTGGTGGGAAGGTAAATGGCGTTTGCATGCGCTCTGGTTTCCGTCATGGTGAATGTTGCACCAGAAGCGGTTTAGTCATGCTGGCCACATGACCCAGAAAGCTGTCTGTGGACAAATGCCGGCTCCCTTGGCCTGAAAGTGAGATGAGCACCACAACCCCATAGTCACCTTCAACTGGACTTAACTGTCCAGGGGTCCTTTACCCTTTTTTAAAATTACTTGCGTTAATACTGTTTTTTGTACTAATTAGTATTGCAGAGGAATGCACAACCAACTTTTGTGTATTGTCGCCTGCCTGGGCATGGCCCACAGTCAATGACCACCCAGACAGCAAGGAATTGCCCCTCCACCGGGGCCTCTGATTGGCCCATTTTATCTTAATTTTTAGGTGGGGAAATTCCGCTCAGTACTTCTTTCAGCCAAGGTATTCCCTTAACGGTTGGCCAATATGTTGCTTCTGCTGCTGGGGCAGTGGATGGGGCAAAGGTCCACAACCACCCCCTATTTGAGAAGGGTGAGTGGCTACTATGTATTCATTACAGTGTCTAGGCATTTTATTTAATCACTAGAATTTCTTTTAAGAATGAAATAATTTTCCAGGAGAAGTGTGTGTTTCCTGGCTAGGGTTGCCACCTACTTTTTATTGCCCTGTGTGCTGCCTCACACAAAGAAATTAAGCAGGTGACACTTTCTTAGACCTGAAGTGGAATAATGAAAAAGCTACTCAATTACCCCGGGTTAAGTTGGCCTTAAAAACAAAGTTAAGCAGCACGGCGACTCAAAAATACGCCAAACCTACTCATATTACCTCTGGATAAAAGGGGCTAACGACCGTCACAGCATCCTTCCAAGCTCTGCTTCTTGCATGCCTGTATTTCTTTATAAAACTCACCTAGCAAAGGAGTTACAATTTTCGTGCAAGTTCAAACCTCTGAGATGACAGCAGTGCTTTATAATATGCCGGAGCTGTAGCAGAAGATCTCTCCCCTCCCGTTTGCTTCCTTGTCCTTGGTAGCTTTCTGTATGTGACCCGAATGAGCTATTAAAAACTTAGCACTGGACTAAAAGATAAAAATTATGACATTTTCCCTTTGAGGGAACAAGACAGAGAATTACCATAATGGTACGAGCTGAACAAGTAAATTGCTTCCCGAACAGCGAAAGGCTTCAATTCGGTTCTTGTGTGTATATATTTGCCTGTCAATACCGTTGACAGCATGTTGTGCCTTACCTAGGCTGAAGAGAGAAAGACAGCTTATGCAATATTAATCCGCCACTCATTTGTACAGAGAAACGCAGTGATCTTTGAAGCTTAATCAGAATTATACTAAAGTGAGGGTTATAAAACAGCCATTTAGGCAACTTTTTCCATGGAAGCTTGACTAGAGCATAATTTGTACCCCATAAATTATTTACACCGACCCGCCGTTGGGCTTTTCTTCCATTTTCTCCGGTTGTTGTTTCAAACCCAATCAACAAAGAAACATCTAAATTCACATTTTCCCGGGAGCTTGACAGGGAAGTACAGCCGTGTTAGGCAGATGTTTGCAGCTGATAAGATGTATTAATGCACGGACCATTAGCTGAGCGGTTGTGTAAGTCGTCAAAGGCTCAAGTGGTTCACCAAATTGATATCTATGCTGGGGAAGGAAAAGAAGGAGAAGGGTCTATGGAAAGTTGTTCATATTGACAGACTTAGAAATCGAGATGACGGGTTGCAACCAGTTATTTATAAGCAGAATGCCACAGGGGAGCATGCTTTCAGATACTCGTGCCAAGCTTAATGCAAAGACACGGAAAGGCATTGGACACAAAATTATAAAGCACAGCTTTGTGTTCTGAAATTGTATTCCCCTCTCCTCTTGTCTTGCACAGAACTCCTGCTCTCCCTCTCTCCCAACACAACATAGAAAAGCTTGCCCCTTCGAGATGTGCACAGATGATATGAGCAATACAGATCTCCATGAATTTTCAAAAACAAGAAGAGCGGGAGATAACAAGGGCAGATTATTACAGGAACTGCCAAGAACTGGAAGAAGAGAACGAAAGGGGCGAAACCGTGAACTTTTCCCCTACTGCACTTCTTCCCAGAAAGTTCAGCGGGTGTGAATGTGAACTGAATGTAAGGCAGTTAATGAGAAATTATGGGTGTGAACAAGAGAGGTATCAAATCCCAAGACTCTGTTACTGTTGTAAACTCTATATGTGGCTGCTTTTGAAGAGTATTCAGAAACAGTAGCAGCCAGTCTGTTTATTGATGCACATCACAAGGATCACATAACCATCAGCAACATACAAGCATGTGGGACATGTTTTGATGTGGATGTGTCTTAGCCCAGTTGTGTTGATTACTCTGCGATACACAAAGCCCCATCTTATAATAATAATAATTTATTATTTATACCCTGCCCATCTGGCTGGGTTTCCCTGGCCACTCTGGATGGCTCCCAACAGAATATTGATAATAATAAACAAGCGATAAAACATCAAACATTAAAAACTTCCCTAAACAGGACTGCCTTCAGGTGTCTTCTAAAAATCAGAGAGTTGTTTATCTCTTTGACATCTGATGGGAGGGTGTTCCACAGGGCGGGCACCACTACCGAAAAGGCCCTCTGCCTGGTTCCCTGTAGCTTCACTTCTCGCAGTGAGGGAACCTTCTGAGGTATTCTAGGTGTTTGTGGACTGCGTCATTTCAAGATTGCGGTAAGATGTGAATACAGCCCACTCTCAACTTACACAGGGGTTCTGTTCCAGAGGTAGCATGTAAAGTCAAAATTGTGTACTGTCAAAACACACTTCCGAATGCTCTCCCAAGGTTAGTGCAATGGCGGGTGGGATTATTTATTTATATTTCCTGAGTGCCCACCTCCCTTTTTTCTTTACTTGGGCCCATCACATAAAGCTGACATTAAATGCATGTGACTGTACACCATAAACTAGGGCTACCCCCCCCATTTCTCCGGTGTCTTTCATGGAAGCCGGATACAATGAAGATATCAGAGCAGAGCTTTTTTTTTATCATCACTATCATTTATGTGTCAGCAAAATCTTCCTGTGCTCATTAGTTCATGTCAGGTTAAAAAGAGCAAAAACAGAGAAAAATGACAACCCCACGTGTAATACAGTATATGACACCTGTACTATAAAGTCTATACTGTACAGATTGTTGGCACTAGTCATTATGCGAGTGGGTAAAGGTGGATGCAAAACTGGCCATCTCATTGGGCAGAGGGAAGGAACTGTTTCAGGTGTCATGAAAGGTTAGCAAATTATTAGTTATTTTACACTGGGGAACAAATTTTTTGTTGCATTGACACCTGCAGTTGTTCTAACCTAATTTCAACGTGCTGATTTCATATCTGAAGTTGGTTTTGTTCTGTAAGCTCTAGTTTTTTTGCAATTCATGTTTTTGACTTTTCACCATAATCTTTGTATTTTACAATGCAAGAATTCAATATTTTATTAAACACATAGCCAAAGTAGTACAATATGAGTATAAATTTAAGTGACTTATATAGCATTGGACATGACATGTATAACATTGAAAATGACATGTATATCTATGTACAGCTGGAGGTATGCAAAAAAATGTTTTGCGTTGGGATACACAGTATACTGGGGAACATTTTTTTTTTCATTGAAGAAGCCATGGTCCGATCTGAAAAATACAAATATTTAGGTTACAAAACTATAAAAATAAAGAAAAATTAAGTTTGCAAAACAATAATTACCATGTGGTTAGGGTAGATCAACGTGTCAGTGTCCACTTATCCCAAGTGTAAATATGACATATCGGCAAAAGTCAGAAATTGAAAGATAACTATAGCATGTACACGAAAATTGATTTCAGATTTGAAATCAGCATTGAAAGAACATATAAGAACAGTTGAAAAATCTCATTCAACAGAAAATGGAAAAAAAAAATTGTTCCCCAGTGTAATAACAATACAGTGGTATCTCGGGTTACATACGCTTCAGGTTACAGACTCCGCTAACCCAGAAATAGTGCCTCAGGTTAAGAACTTTGCTTCAGGATGAGAAAAGAAATCGTGCTTTGGTGGCGCGGCGGCAGCAGGAGGCCCCATTAGGTAAAGTGGTGCTTCAGGTTAAGAACAGACCTCCGGAACGAATTAAGTACTTAACCCGAGGTACCACTGTAATTTTAAATGCAAGGCAGCAGGGCTAGTGCTTGTGGGATTCTCTGCCTCAGGTTCCAGAATTACTTGGCTAATCTTGGGCACTATGCACCTAGACTTGAGGCAATGCTCATCATATAGCACAATATTTTGCACCTCGCGTGGGTGGAAGACAGCATAGCAGGCTTTTGACAGCAGCTCATTGTAGGTACATCTACTTGGGTCATATGGGACCAGGTGCATTCTGCTAGGGATCTTCTGTTGCCTGGATTACAAAGGCTGCTATGCCGGTCCAGGTGGCTCAATAATTCTGCCACCATTTGGCCCTTTTCAGCTCTGACTCTGTGACGGCGTTCGCTTTCATTTGCGATACCAGTTCAGAAAACCCGCATGGAATTTATCCTCCACATGTGTAAAAATGGAAAAGCTTTTCCACCAGAAACTAATTGGTCAGCAAGGGAGTGAGTGACCTTCAAGAATCCATCTATCTTCCCTTCCAATCTTTGCCAGCTTTTAAAGCCACAGTTATGGGCTAATTTTTTTAAGTGCGGGTGAGTTGAAAATGCTCAATAAATGCATCATTTCAGCCTTTAAAATGGCAAATTAAGGTTGACACAAATATATAGATTTTTGAAAAAGTATGTTTTCCCCTGCAGGCATCAGTTAATGCGAAAACATAAAACACAGCAACAACGATGGGGAAATACAAGTGGTAGACAGTGTAACAAAACACCACCTGTTTACTTGCCAAGCATGAAAGATTCAATTTGATCAGATCAAAAAACCACACTGAAGATGACAGGGAAAAGTCCCATGGAACATCTCTCGGCTCAGCTACAAGGAGCAAAGTGTCTATGAGAATTAAAATATCCACAACCATTTCAGATAGCTATAAGCACAACTAACATAATCTTTGGAGCAAATGTATTAATCAAATCCCGCTAGTTTACAATATATTGGTTGGGGTAATCAAAACACCTTCCATAGTTGATAGAAACAAACCAAATGTGAACAGAAAGATTTGTTATGTTCTCCCCTCTCACTTCTGGTCCCATCCCACTATTGTGATGGGCACTAAGGATGGGAATTTCACAAAACTGGATTTCAGGTCCATAACAGCAATGGATCGAATGTGTTGAAATGGCAAAAATGACCAGAAGAATAAGAAATCAGGAACTTCTGGGACGCGGGTGGCGCTGTGGGTAAAAGCCTCAGCGCCTAGGACTTGCCGATCGAAAGGTCGGTGGTTCGAATCCCTGTGGCAGGGTGCGCTCCCGTCGCTCGGTCCCAGCGCCTGCCAACCTAGCAGTTTGAAAGCACCCCCGGGTGCAAGTAGATAAATAGGGACCGCTTACCAGCGGGAAGGTAAACGGCGTTCCGTGTGCTGCGCTGGCTCGCCAGATGCAGCTTGTCACGCTGGCCACGTGACCCGGAAGTGTCTGCGGACAGCGCTGGCTCCCGACCTATAGAGTGAGATGAGCGCACAACCCTAGAGTCTGGCAAGACTGGCCCGTACGGGCAGGGGTACCTTTACCTTTTACCCCTCTCACTTGCTGGAATATTCCTCCTGGAATATTCTATGGTAAATTTATATTTCAAATCTTTTTCATTTCAATGCTATAAAGGCACCACCTTGTATTATGAATGTTAAGATTTAACATTTGCCTCAAACAATTATCGAAATTCCCCATGGTAAATAAAAAAACGGAAAGAGAATTGCATGGTCACTTTTCAGCTATTTAACTTTTAGACTAATTCTATGTGCCATTACATTGAAGTAGCTTCTCACACCAGCAGGCATGAAACACTGTCTGCTACACAAGAAAGAGTATAGGGACTTCTCTGCCCTCTCTCAAAACATCCTATAAAGTCTACCAGCTGTCATATTTGGCCAATCAGGGGTGGGCAGAAAAATATATCCCATCCCACTATAGTGATGGGCACTAAGGATGGGAATTTCACAAAACTGGATTTCAGGTCCATAACAGCAATGGATTGAATGTGTTGAAATGGCAAAAATGACCAGAAGAATAAGAAATCAGGAAGACTAACATTTTAATAAGGAATGGGGGAAATTCATAATTTATCTTAAAAACCACTGTTGTGATGGCCTGGGAAACGGAGTCAGATGCTGAACCTGAGGAATCCCAGCCTGCACAGGATTCTCCGCCTCCAGAACCAGCTGAGCCGGGATTGGGGCATGAGCCTGAAGGGTCCTCACCTGTGCTGGATCGTCAGGTGCAGGCTCCAGCTGAGTCTGCTCTGGCTCCTGAGGTGATGGAGGACCCATTGCCTGCAGGTGCTCCACTCTCAGCCCCGTCAGAGGAAGCTGAGATTGCCTCTGGGTCCGATAACCCTCCAGCCTCTTCTGGGCTGCAGAGGCTTAGGACAGAGAGGCGGAGGGAACCAAGTTCCCGCAGGAGGAGTGTTCGCTTCCAGGCCAGGAGAGGCGAATCACCTGAGGATCGGGGCCACCCTATGCCTCGGGGCATATAAAAGCCAGCCAGCCCCAGTCCCAAGTTGGAATAACACTTGTAGTTTAATGGTGAATTTTGGACACAATGGAGATGTAAAAGATTTGGATTATTAAAAAAGATGCAGGAGGAAATGATTAACAATCGAACTCACAAAGGGGAGGAGGGAAGCCCAGGAGATTCTGTGGCCAGCATGACTAAACCGCTTCTGGTGCAACATTCACCGTGATGGAAGCCAGAGCACATGGAAACGCCATTTACCTTCCTGATAGAGTGGTACCTCTTTATCTACTTGCACTTTTTGGCGTGCTTTCAAACTGCTAGGTTGGTAGGAGCTGAGACAGAGTAACAGGAGCTCATTCTGTCATGGGGATTCAAACCACCAACCTTCTGATTGGCAAGCCCAAGAGGCTCAGTGCTTTAGTGGCACCACCTCTATTTTCTATTTGTGCCCCAAGGTAGGAGGTTGTAGCAACAAGCACTGACAGATGGCTTTAAAAAAAGATTAGACATGCTAGTCAGGGCCGTCTTAACCATTGGCGCTAGGGGTGCACGGCATCCAGGCACCGGGCTCTCATGGGCACCAAGCCGAGAGTCTGGGGCCAAGTTTTGGAGTCTGGGGAAGAGCAGAGCAGAGCAGAGCCCGTCGGAGCACTGTGGGCTCTTCTGCTGCAAGCGGCACTTCCCTGGACTCCAACACTTGCCCCTGAACTCACGGTGAGCCTCCCGCAGCGAAGAGCCCACGGTGCTCCAATGGGGTCTGCTCCGCTCGGCTGTCGGCTCTTGCCCCAGCTGCATGGTGGCTAACTGTTTCGGCACCACGCCCAGAGCACCATGTAACATTGTGGGCGCTGCGCGACACATCCTGTTGCATGTGCTGAGCTGCGGGTTCCTTTGCTGACTTTTCCACTGTCGGTGCACGCTTCCAGCACTGCCCCACGTGAGGTGCTAGCGCAGAACAATGGGGAATGCAAGCAGCAATGGAGGAAACATCTCCGGACGGGATCCGCCACGCACCTACAGCGCCGATGGCAACAACAAATTCTGATGAATAGGCATGCGGGAGGAAATGATTAACAATATGACCCGCAAAGGGGAGGAGGGAATTCCAGGAAATTCTTCGGAATCTTGTTTTTATGATGTATGTTGGATATCTGATTGTAAAACTTTAATTTGAAATGCCCCCTCGTGTGTGTGTGAGTGATCTATGATTCTATTTATTAAATTATAGTACCCTTCATCCAGGAATCACAGGGCAGTTTACAATATAAAAACAGAAAAATACATAACATAGAAACAAAGAAAAACAACAGTCACTTTAAACTGTTAATTCCCTAATGGTTGGGATTTCCATATCTGAAGGCTCACTTCATTATGCAAAAACCTGTCTGGGTGCTAGAATGGCTGAACCTTCTCTGGACCCACTGCCAGAAATTAAATGGAAAAGGATTTCTGTGCTGTGGTACCACAACTCAGGAGTGCACCTTTGGCTGCAGCTAGGACTACCATACCCCAACAATTGCAATAGTCACCAGCAGTAACAGGGGAGGGAAAACGTTCTGGTAAACTGGGGCTATAGAATCACAAAATGTCTGTGTACACACACACACACACACACACACATTTTATTTGGAGTTTCTCCTTTGGATGGGCACACCATGCCGCTTGCCTTCTGGGTTTAGGTAATGACTAAAGATATTCAGCAATAAACAACTGTTATGCAGCCGGGAGCCAAACAACAACAAACCCTTACTTTAATTAAATATGCTTGCATTATCATTGACTTCCAGGTGAGATATGGTGATATTTATTTTAATTGGCTAATTCGTTAAAAGCAAGAGAAGGGGGGAAAACCTAAGCATATGCATTACTTTATGTTTGGATCGATTATGGTCAGTGTGTATGTGTTTCTGCATTGAAAGATTCTTATTTTATTTTAAAACCAGAATCTCTTATACCCTGCCCCCAGTAGAAAGTGGTCCAAATAAAAGTGTATGTGTTGTGTGTGTATTAGCTTGGCCATTACATGTTCAGATTTCTAAAGGGTGCTGACATTCAGATTTGAAGGGTCAACATATAGATCCATCCCAGTTTTTTCCTATCCAATGAAGTCATCCTCAGAAAAAAAAACCTACTGAAATACAGTGGTACCTCGGGTTAAGAACTTAATTCGTTCTGGAGGTCCGTTCTTAACCTGAAACTGTTCTTAACCTGAGGTACCACTTTAGCTAATGGGGCCTCTTGCCGCCGCCACACGATTTCTGTTCTCATCCTGAAGCAAAGTTCTTAACCCGAGGTACTATTTCTGGGTTATCAGCGTCTGTAACCTGAAGCGTATGTAACCCGAGGTACCACTGTAACTGAACTTGACTACCCTCAGTGTGTTGATATCCTCATGGAGAAAGCGATAGCAAAAGCCTTGGTGACTCAAGGAGATGAAGTGTTGACATAGGGTAAGCCTATGCAGGACAGCTTACTCTATGGTTTTAACACTTTAATGTAGTAATTAGACTCAAACATGCTTGTTATATGAGGCTGGTTACCCTACAAATATTTCATCTCTACCTGCCTCTGTCTTACTTTAAACTCTTGCACAATCTATTCTTGATTTGTAGCATCATGAGGCTATTGATCTACATCACTCCCACACACCCAGCATATTCATAGAGCTCACAAGCAATGAACAGAGAGGACAAGGATTGGGCATGCTTCTTTGGAGTGTGAATTTCTAACATTTGGTCACAAGGGTGTGCAGATCTAAGTCTCCAGCTTTACTATGTTAGAAGAACTGCACAGGCTAAAAGAGAACTTCAGCTACTTTGCCGTCTCTTCTGGTTGTGGGTCTATTTCAGGTTCCAAAAAGTACTGGCATTCATATGATCATTTTCAAGAGCTTTGCAGTGATGCATTCAATTTGACCTTACAGGAGTTTTGTACAGTGGGTATTCCAGAACTATTTTTTCCCCATTTTGAAGGAAATATATATATTATTTTGCAGAAGAGGAAGTGACTCTATGCAGCTTCCTCTGTGTTTGGATGTAGTTATGCAATAGGAGAAGCCATGATAGCTCTGTGCATTTCAAAAGAAAAAAAAGGAGAGATGGGTGCAGCCTTTGTTATACCAGATGTTGCATACTGATAGAAGTGCCCTTGGCAATCATAGAGTCAATCTCCAGCAATCTAGCTTATTGGAATTCTATCCTGCATCCCGAAATTAATTTCATTTTAAATTGGTCTCATCACAGCAATAAAAAGTTATTGTTTTAATGAACCAAACACATCCATTAGCAATATATCTTTTATTACAAGGTATTAAATGGATTTAAGGTATAATTAACTCCAAATTAATTTGATGCTTAAGATAACTTAAATTCAAATTCAAATTTTGTTTTATCACTTGGTTTGGTGCTATTGGTTTTGGCCTTATAAAACACTGTGTCTTCCGAATCTTCCCTTTCCTTCCAGTGCAAAGATGATTCCAACCTGTACTGTAACGCCCTTGACATAAATCCCCAATAGCCAATGACATTATATAAGAATTAATTATGACCCATAAAATGAACTAAATATAATTGCTATGATCGTAAAGTCACATCAAGATAGCACTCATGTAGAAAAGAATGACGTGGCCTGCAAAAAAAAGTAATGAACATTTATGAAACTTGAGGTAAATGTTTACAAAAAGATAGCCTATTTAATAAAATGTTATACCTAGGAGAAACGATCAGCTGCTACATATTTGAAACTGTCTGCATGTGAGTGCTTATTATTTCTGGTTAGATGCTTTTGGCTACAATCTGGGAATAGGGTTGCGTGTCGAGGTCCCCAGGGCCACCCCAATAACTCACACATCACACCAATATTTTTGTTTAAGTTTTTTGGCATAATTTTGGCCACAACTTTATTAAAATACAAACATGTGAGTGGTTGCTTAGGCATTGGTTGCGACTAGCTGCCCCCACTGTGGGGGACAGTCTGACATGCCGCACACCTGCGAAAATCAGAAAAGGGGAATACACTTGGGGGTAACGACGGAGCAGGGAACCTGCCCTCACCCCACCCCAAATGCAACCAGGAGCTCATTGCTATGGCCCGAGCCCCCTTGACAGGGTGGACAAGCAATAGTTAGCCCCCGATTCCTTTAACGGAATCCCTTGCAGCAGCAGCATTAGAGGGGCAGGCACAGCCAATCCATGCCCCTCAACCAACCAAACCATAAACCAATGCCTAACCGCAACCTTACAAGTTGTGACGATTTGCTACGCAGTAGGCAAAAACCAAATGGCCCCAGCCAATCAGCCAGATGGACAAAATTCCTACCGGGCCCCTGCCCCAAGAGCAGACGACCCCATGACAGGCATAGCAAGGCCAAGCGAACAACCCTAATTCTAGGGAGGGGGGATGGGCAATCCGATGCACGGGCGAAAAGAGAAAGCTCTAGCCTCGTGCAAGGAGTTCTAGCATTTCTGGCTGTCAATCAACAAGTGGCAACATTAACTTCCTCCTAACGACAAGGGAAGCCCAATCGCATCAGTGGTCAACGGTCAGTTAGCCCGCCCCACAACTTGGGAGTGTCCTGGCGGCCCTCACTGCAACACGTGCTCTCCATGAAGGAGAACATGCTATAGTGAACAAATTCAGTTCACTTTGCATTTTGGAGTGAACTGGCCCGTTTTAGCCCCTTTCTTGGATCCATGTACAGTAGTACCTCGGGTTAAGAACTTAATTCGTTCTGGAGGTCCGTTCTCAACCTGAAACTGTTCTTAACCTGAGATATCACTTTCGCTAATGGGGCCTCCTGCTGCTGCCGTGCCACCGGCATGCAATTTCTGTTCTCATCCTGAAGCAAAGTTCTTAACCCGAGGTACAATTTCTGGGTTAGCGGAGTCTGTAACCTGAAGCGTCTGTAACCTGAGGTACCACTGTATATCAGGGGTCAGCAAACTTTTTCAGTAGGGGGCCGGTCCACTGTCCCTCAGACCTTGTGGGGGGCCAGACTATATTTTTTTGGGGGGGGGAATGAATGAATTGCTATGCCCCACAAATAACCCAGAGATGCATTTTAAATAAAAGGACACATTCTACTCATGTAAAAACACGCTGAATCCCGGACGATCCGCAGGTTGGATTTAGAAGGTGATTGGGCCGGATCTGGCCCCAGGGCTTTAGTTTGCCTACCCATGATGTATATTATATATATAATTATTTTAAAACATTTAAACCACTCTTAAAAATAAAAATAAATCTAAGTGGTGTACAGCATAAAAAAATAACCAGTGCTATTAAAACAAAACAGAATATAAAACCAGTAATCTAAGTCATACAAAGTCATATAAAAGCAAATAAAAACAGGAATTTGGGGAATTCAAATAAATAATGGGTTTTATGGGTCAGGGAAGCCTAGGGGAAAAGGTATATCTTCATAAGATGCCGGAAGCAACTGATGGTTGTTGCTTAATGCATGGCAGAGGGAAGGACTCATTTTTGAATCACAACCCTTCTGTACCCCAAGTAGAAGTTTCCAAGATGTCTAAGTGACCGTACAGAACATTTTTGAACTGAGCTGTGTGTGGGTCTGGCAACAGCGCTGTTGGTGATCCCAGCGCTGCTTTCTTCCTTTTAAAAACATTTGACAGCTGCTTGAAGGAGCTGCTAGGTTTGCTGTTCTTTTTAAAAGGCTTCCAGGAGTATGCAATTCCTTCAGGGTGAACTGAACAGGGAGGAAAACCAAGTGTCTTGGCCATCAGAGGTCAAGGATCCTACCTGTTCTCCAGGGTTTGGGGCAGGAATCCTTCTGAGCTCTGCCACTGAATTATGGTCCAGTTGGCATACATCTTACCTAACTTTTCTCACCTATACCTTTTGCATTTTGCATGTGCTTGCTGTCTCTCTTGTGAAGACCTGTCATTCCACCCTGCTGTCCTTTACACTTTCCTTATGCTTATGGGCAAGCAGTAAGGTAGACCTTGTTAAAGACATAAAGTTTAATATACATATAATATAACATCTGTCTGCACTGAAGTTTGAAACACCTGTGTATTTGAAACGCATTTGCAAAACAGAGAAGTTTGCATTAGGCAGGAGGTTTCACTCTGGCAAATGCGGCAGGATAAGGCTGGGTGTTTTTCCATTTGATGGTTTAAGCTACTTGATGACTCATCACTGGAAACTCAAGAGATCCCCTAACAGCAGGAAGGTGAAACCTGAGAACTCAGCATCTTTGTCAGTCAATGTTTAAGAGCTTTGCATTTTGTAACTTTTATTAGTAATTATTTTAAGAATGTTTCAATTAAAGATATGAAACCCTTTTCATGTGTTGGAAAACGCATTCATTTCTACTCTGCACTTGGTACAGATTAGGGAAGGCAGCCCTGTATTGGGATGTTTTTAAAGCTTGATGTTTTATGTTTTTAGATATGTTGCAAGCGGCCTAGAGTGCTGAAGAAACCCAGCCAGATAGGCAGCATCAGCATCATCATAATAAGAATAATTTCATTTGCAGCAACTGTAACAGAACTCACCCCAGGAGGCTAAGACACTCATTTTCCATCTTCTGTTCCTGTTCCTGTTCCATTCTTCTTTGTTCATTTTGAACAACAGCAGGGGAGAGGAAACTAAGGTTCTCCAGATGTTGCTGGACTCAGTCGCCATATATTCCAACCAGCATGGCCATTGGTCGGGGATGATGGGAGCTGCAGTCCAACCATATCTGGAGGTCACTGGCTTCCCAGCCACAAATTAGAGGTCCTGTGTTGTATCTCAAGGTAAGTGTTTTCTGCCTATCAGTTTATAGCAATCTAAATAGTGTGAAAAATGAAAGATTTGTATTCTTCTTTTAAGTTATTTATGAGATATAGTGCTCTTCAGTGATGTATTGAAACATAATACTTTTCTTTTACTACCCTTTCTATCATAGCCCCTTTCTGGTAACTTTATTGAATTCCTTTGCGTATGCTTATAAAAACACATCTATGAAATCATGACATTTTATGTGAGATTGAAGCAATTCGTACTACTTTAATACATGAAAAAGCTTCACCAGATCAGAACAGACATTAAATGTATCAGTTGCAAATAATGTTTAATGCCACAATTTCCTTACCAAATTCAAATTTCCTTGTCATAGGTTCCATAGAAAAACCCACCACAATCTCCCCCATAGATATAAAATTCAGAGATCATGTGTACCAAATTTAGACATTATATTTTCACACACTTTTCCAGAAAGGCTTCAGAATATGAACCTGCAGATGTTTTAGGTTACAATTCCCATCAGGCCCAGTCAGCATGTGCTCACTGGAACTGATGGGAGTTGTCTGAAATTTCTGGAGGGCACTACATTGGGAAAGGCTGATTTTGAGAATGTATTTTTAAAATAATAATATGAGAAATGTTTTGTAATCTTGTGGTGGAAGTGTAAGTTGTAATGTAGCAGTGACTACTCAACATAGGGATATGTTGTCTTTCTCTCTGTACCAGCTCTGGTGCTCACCAGATGTTGCACTATAACTCCCATCATCTTTCCACTCCTACCCACAGGTCTGGATGATGCAGATGTTACTGACATTTCTCAGGTAGCAGTGAGATGTCTGGGGACCAGAGCTGAGGAAGTGCTGAACATCAGTCAGGAATACAGTGGTACCTCGGGTTAAGTACTTAATTCGTTCCAGAGGTCCGTTCCTAACCTGAAACTGTTCTTAACCTGAAGCACCACTTTAGCTAATGGGGCCTCCTGCTGCCGCTGCGCTGCCGGAGCACGATTTCTGTTCTCATCCTGAAGCAAAATTCTTAACCTGAAGCACTATTTCTGGGTTAGCGGAGTCTGTAACCTGAAGCGTATGTAACCTGAAGCGTATGTAACCCGAGGTACCACTGTATGTTGAGTACCACAGAATGCCAGTGTATTCTGTCCCTAAAATCTTTTTTTATTTATTTACACTTTTCAAGTTTAAACATTTCACTAATTTTACAATCATTTTAACATTTCAAAACTTGAATTGCTTCCCCCTCTTTCTGCGGTTCCTTAAACATTCTGAGGTTCCTTAAATTTATTTTTAAGATCTTCTGCATATCCAAATTAACTTAATTTGCTCATTTATTCATCTGTTTTAAATATATGTTCTTATAAAACTTCAGGTTATTAAAATAATCCTGCCAATGTTTTTATCTGTTTACGATTTATCTGTAAACATTCAATAAACCATTTCCATTCGTTTATAAAAAGTTTGTTATCTCGATTTCTTATTCTTCCAGCAAGTTTTGCCATTTCTGCATACTCCATAAGATTTGTATCCATTCTTCCTTTGCTGGGACTTCTGCTTCTTTCCATTTTTGGGTAAGTAACATTCTTGCTACTGTAGTAGCATACATGAATAAGTTTCGATACAGTTTTGGTAGTTCTGTCCCCATAATTCCGAAAAGAAAAGCTTCTGGGTTTTTTTTGCAAACATTATTTTAAACACCCTTTTCAATTCATTATATATCATTTATCAGTAAGCTTTAACCTTACTACAAGACCACCCCTGTCTCTAAAATCTGAAGCAACTGTGGGTAGTGACAATGGGCAAAGCTCATTTCTGGCATCTTTTGCAGTATCTGTTAGGACCTATATTATAAACTGTAAGATAGAATGGAGCTTCCTTCCAGTCTGCTGTCTGCAGTTTTCTTTAAGGTTTCCTTTAAAAAAGGGCCATAATGTAAATGTTTGTGAGGAACGTGGGGAAAGTAATGGCGTAGACACAAGCCATTGCATTAACCCGCTATGTGGAAATTCAAATTAAAAACCAACTAAACAAACACCAGATCTGATGGGAGCCACAACAGACACAGAATCCTTGCCATTGTGGGTAGCCTTTTCTCTCTTTGGCTCCAGGAATAATTTCTGAAGCTCCCCCAGAGTAGAAACAGGTTAAATATTTTTCTTCCATGTTATGTAGTCAGTCGTCTGCGTTTGCCTGAGCTTGAGTCTGAACTAAGGATTCTGAGCTCCTGTGTTCTGATTCGATACATGTTGTCCAATCACAGAACATTTCAGGATTTGGGCCTCTGCCATTGCCCCTTGAACTCTGAATCATGATTCGCAGTTTGAAAGTTTAGATAGCCAATCACGTTGGGAGTGGGAGTGGCCCAGGCTTTCAGAAATGTATATAAGCGGTTGCTTTGCCCCTGTTTCCCAGTTATGTAGTAATACATCTTGCCTCGTGGGAACCCACCTACACTTCATTCCACATGTATCATTCATGTAATTCAGTTATGCTTTCTTACAGATAGAATTTGCATTCTAGTAGCCATCCCAATGTAGGTGGTGCTGTGGTCTAAACCACTGAGCTGCTTGGGCTTGCTGATTGGAAGGTCGGCGGTTTGAATCCCCACGACGGGGTGAGCTCCTATTGCTCTGTCCCAGCTTCTGCCAACCTAGCAGTCTGAAAGCACACCAGTGCAAGTAGATAAATAGGTACTGCTGCTATAGGAAGGTAAATGACATTTCCATGCACTCTGGCACTCATCACGGTCCTCTGTGTGCCAGTAGTGGTTTAGTCATGCTGGACACATGACCTGGAAAGCTGTCTGTGGACAAACGCCGGCCCCCTCAGCCTGAAAGTGAGATGAGTGCCACAACCCCATTGTCGCCTTTGACTGGACTTAACCATCCAGGGGTCCTTTATCTTTTACCTTAGCTTTTACACTTCATTCCATATGTATCATTCAAATAATTCAGTTTTGCTTTCTTGCAGATAGAATTTGCATTCTAGTAGCCATCCCAAGTTCTTGCTGAATTCTGCAGCAATGCTGAATTTTCAGGATGGGGGGAAATAAAGGAGGAAAATGTTTGCAAGCCATTTGAATACTCTAAGTCTCAAATTCTGTGTGCACGCATTATCCTGCCAATGCGTGATCCGATATTGAACTTCCCCTTTACCAATAAGATTTAACCTTACACACCATCACATGCATCACACAAAAACTGCAAGGAAGGAAAAATTAATGCATTTATATATTTGATGTCTGTGGGTGTAAAAATGTATAACCGCACATATTAGCATTTAATTTTCTTCAAATGCCTGCCAGTTTAAGATCCCGTAGGATTCTATTTAATTTGTAAGTGGAAGTCGGAAGGCATTCTGCTTTTGCATTGCTATACCGCACAGCCAGTCCTCAATTAAAAGCCTCCCCAATGGAATGTGTTCTACCTGCAAAACACTAATAGAAAAGGGATCTGAAGCTGAATTAGACATGTGCGCCTGCCTGCCTTGTCGATATGTCTTCAGAAGGGTAGCCAAACCACAATTTGTCATTCTTCTCCATTGGGAAAATATATCTTCCTTCCTCAGTTTTTACCCCCTGAGTTAGCTGGCTTGAATTAGCTGAAAACAGATGTACCTTTTTATTATCATTTTTAAGCTGGAAAAATAAAAAAAATAAAGATTGGCCTCCTTTAGGCTCTGCTTTGCAAACAAGATATTTAAGCAAGTGAAAAAGTGGAGGTGTGGGCAAAATATACACAGGACTAGCAGTGACCAGGCTTTCTTTAGTTTTAAAGCAATAACCTAAAATGTGAAAAGTCGTAAGAAAACCGAGAAGTTGCATTGATAGGAAATGGACATTTAATATTCCACTGCTATCTTTGCGGAACAGACTTCTGATTGTGCAACAAATTTCTGCTTGCTGAAAAGAAATTCCTACTTCTGTTCTCTCTCCCACAACTCTCCTACACTTTCAAAATCTGTTCCAGGGGGTTCAGTGCTCCCCTAGAGATGATTGTTGGGTTGTGTGGTGAAAGGAGAAGGGGAGGTCCCACAAATTGAGAAGAACTCTTACTTGTGCAGTGCTGAATACACAACCCCCTCTTCCCACAATGCCGCAGCTCTAAACAAATTCAACGTTCCCTGTGCTTTAAAGTAAAAAAACCCCAAAACAAAAACATGTCAGGAGATCTGATAATAGAGAGTGTTCAGCTTGACCCAAAGGCAACAGCGTTTAAGTGTTTTACATGCTCACATATCACAGTGCAAATATAAGACTAAATGTGAGTTCATGTCACTCTGTGTGGCATATGGGGTTGGTTATCTTACCTGCTGTAAAGGAACCAAAGTCCACTGCTGACGTTTCAACCTTTTATGTTTATCAGAGGGAATTGAAGTGTATAAGTAATCGTGGGAGAGGAATTGGTTTCGCGAGACATCTGCTTACTGTACCGTTTGGTTAATAAAAATATAATGAGTGCTGCATTTTATGTCAAAGTGATAGGTAATAGTCACTAATGAGGTCTGCTGTTACCTAATGAAATGCAATAGTGTTAAAATGATTTCACAGCATTTTTATTTTAATTTCTTTCCCATCTACAAAAGGAATTCAATTTTCTAACAAGTGCAAGCATTTAAGAGCAATTACTCTATGGATCAGTGCAATGCTTTTCGTGTGTGTCTCCTACTTCAATTTGGGTACTGTGACTAGGCACTAAATAAGGAGAAAGAATATGAGTCAAAGGTAATATAGTATTTAATATGAAAAAAAGTTCAGATAATTTCAATTACATTGCCTTCATCCATAACAATGCATATCCCTAAATATCATTAATATAATAGTATTTCCCTTACATTCTTATTCAGATAGTAAAAGCATAAGGTGACAGAAAGCAAGTGGTCGGATGATAATAAAAGCAGATAATTTTAAAAACATACATTTCCTAAAATTAACCCCATTTAAGGTCTCTGATGTTTTAATCATTTTTGTTGACTTCCAAGACATTTTTACTATTCATTGTTATCATATTTTCTTGTGAACAGATGCCAATTCTATGTTTCGATTCATATATTCCTGTCTTCTCTGTATGCCAATAAAGGCTGATTGATTGACTGATACTCAATATTTCTCCTGTCATTAGCTGTGCGTCTGTTTTATCACTCATAATAACATTTACAGCTTCTTGTCCCTTGCCAAGTTCTGGTTGGGTAATTGTTTGACAAAAGTCGCAGCATTCACAAGGATTAAGACGGTGATCGAAACCTATGAATATTGTAAAATGATTTGGACAAGTTTTTTGTTTTTTGAGAACGAACATTGCAAAGGGAACTGCTGTTGGTAAACTGTGATTAATCACAATAGAACTCACTTGGTTGGCTGAATGGTTTGATAATGGAGCTGGCAACTTGAGATAATTTGCAACGTTCCTACCTTTACTAATGCAAACTAGGTCTCATAATTCTTTTTTCTGGATCAGCTTTAAACAGGGTATCAAACTCATTTGGGTTAGGCCAGCCTTCCCCAACCTTGCGTCCTCCAGATGTTTGAGATTAAAGCTCTCATTAGCTCCAGCCAGCATGGCCAATACCTTTTAATTGTTAATTGGCAGTGGTCAATCAAATGAAAATGTAGGACTATTCACATTAATAAATCTTCATTCGATCCTGCTTAAAAGTGTTACACTGTGAGCATGAACAAAGTTCTCTGCTTGAGTACAAGAAAATTAAAGGATAGATAAAAGGACTAATTGAGCTACTTTGTGAGTCTCGTTCTCAGGTGCTAGTTTTGTAAAAGTAAAGGGAACCCTGACCATTAGGTCCAGTCGTGGCTGACTCTGGGGTTGCGGCACTCATCTCGCTTTATTGGCAGAGGGAGCCGGTGCACAGCTTCTGGGTCATGCGGCCAGCATGACTAAGCCGCTTCTGGCGAACCAGAGCTGCACACGGAAACGCCGTTTACCTTCCCGCCAGAGCGGTACCTATTTATCTACTTGCACTTTGACGTGCTTTCAAACTGCTAGGTTGGCAGGAGCAGGGACCAAGCAACGGGAGCTCACCCCGCCGTGGGGATTTGAACCGCCGACCTTCTGATCAGCAAGTCCTAGGCTCTGTGGTTTAACCCACAGCACCACCCACATCCCTCAGGAGATCACAGAAGCTAAGAGATGGTAGCCATATTCAGTGCGAAGTTTCAGAAAACTATTTAGCCCCCTAAATGAACATTTCAGGAGCCTATTACTGTGCAGTCTCAATAACATGCTCCAGAGTGTGCTTTATGTCCACATTAATGCATATTTTGGTAGGCTGGAGACTGTAGGGTTTTGGCCTTGTGTTTCATAGGGCAACCAATGAGTATAAAAATGGCTCTGTAAAAAATATGCCCTGTTACATTTTATTGAGCAAAAAGTCCCACGTCTGTATAGTTTCTTGTAATCTATTTGAAGCAATGGTGTTCGTTTTCAAGCCATCACATTTTTATTAGGACGGACTTTATAGAAGAATGGCTCACAGCACCCAATTTAGTCGAAGCCTATCCGGCCTGTTTTATTTTTATTATTATTATGCACATCTTTTCAGTAGCTTCTAAGTGCATTGGGCCAGTATCATTAAGAAGTCTGCAGTAACTGGGGGGGGGGGGGGATGGAAGAGTTTATAGGAAAATCTGTGCAAAGTTTAGAACCCATGAAAGCTCTATCAAGTCCCAAAGCTCTGGAGGGCTAGAGGAAAGAAGGCAGATAAATCATGTCTCATGAGCTATATTTATTGTATATATTGATGAATGGTGGATCTTGCTATGAGCAATGCTCTATACAACCCCTTTGCCAGTGCTGGGAAAACAGGCTTAGCTGCAAAGCAAAAGCCTATAGGGGTGAGTAAAATGGGTGTAAAACATGGAAAGGGCATAGAAAGAGAAAATTGAGAACAAATTATGGGTGCAGGGAGAAGTGTCTAGTTGGAGATTTGTTTTGACTGAGTGTTCTGGTGCAAAATGGATTATTTGCAAAAGGGAATCAAGAGAGAAATGAATCTGCAAAGTGAAGCGCAGTGCATGTGGGGTATTTTGGTGTAGCTGAGGCGCAAAACAGTAAGCGCTATCTTGCTACACCAGACCAAAGGTCAGTCTTGCCCATACACCCAGTCAGGTACTCCAGTAAAGTTCACAAGCAAAGCATTCAAATCCCCTTTCCTTGTTGCTTATTCATATCATCTGGTGTCCAGAGGTACAATGATTCTGAACGTGGACATTGCATTTAGCCACCATGGCTTAAAGGAGGTATTCCTATGGGACTAGGGTAGACATAGGAGGACCTATGACTGGGTGGAAACAACAGTATTGGGAGCAGCTTGGCAAGGTTACTTGTAATTCCCACACAAGGATGAGTATTTGCTATGTTTTTCTCCATAATTATGAGACCTAGAAACACACATCAAAATTAATATGAAGCAGGTGGAAAACCAAGAATCTAGGTAATTCCTAAAATTAACTCCATTTAAGGTCACCGGTGTTTCATTTTTTTGTTGATTTCCAAGACATTTTAGCTTCTCATTGTACCATTGTTTTGGGTGAAATGATTCTTCTTCCATTAGCTGTGCATCTGTTTTATCACTTCATAATAGCATTTGCACCTTCTTGTCCCTTACCAAGTTCTGACTGGGTGATTGTTTGACAAAAGTTGCAGCGTTCATGAAGATTAAGATTGCAATTGAATATTATAAAACAAATGCTTTTGGATAAGTTTTTTTTTTTTTTTTTAGACCAAACATTGCAAAGGTGTTGGTAAACTGTGATTGAACACTTGGTTGGCTGAGTGGCTTGATAATGGAGCTGGCAACATGAGTATTCTTCATGTTTTTCTCCATAATTATGAGGTCTAGAAACACACATCGAAATTAATGTGAAACAGATGGAAAACCAAGAATCTAGGTGCAATAGACCAAACGAAATTCTTGTGTAACAGAAGAGAAGCAGGGCCAACATCAGCTCTCTGGGAAGACCAGCTATGTGGGTCTTCCATTCTACAACTGCCACCTAAGAGCAGCTATATCCTAAAGTAGAGACATCACTTTACCAACAAAGGTCCGTATAGTAAAAGCTATGGTTTTCCCAGTAGTGACGTATGGAAGTGAAAGCTGGACCATAAAGATGGCTGATTGCCAAAGAATTGATGCTTTTGAATTATGGTGCTGGAGGAGACTCTTGAGAGTCCCATGGACTGCAACAAGATCAAACCTCTCCATTCTTAAGGAAATCAGCCCTGAGTGCTCACTGGAAGGACAGATCCTGAAGCTGAGGCTCCAATACTTTGGCCACCTCATGAGAAGAGAAGACTCCCTGGAAAAGACCCTGATGTTGGGAAAGATGGAGGGCGCAAGGAGAAGGGGACGACAGAGGATGAGATGGTTGGACAGTGTTCTCGAAGCTACCAGCATGAGTTTGACCAAACTGCGGGAGGCAGTGGAAGACAGAAGTGCCTGGCGTGCTCTGGTCCATGGGGTCACGAAGAGTCGGACACGACTAAACGACTAAACAACAACAACATAGTAGAGTCAGAGCAAGAAAGCAGGGCCACTCCATCGTCTCTCTTGAGATACCAGCTGCCTTTGTCTCTTGCTCTCCTTGAACTGCTTCCATCACATTCCATTCAGTATGAAAAAAACTTTGCAGCTAAGAACTAGTGCCTGACTTTGCTTCCCCCCTTCTTTCCTTCAAATAAATAAATGCATGATCTGATCACTACCCTCTCTTCTGCAAGCTTAACAGAGCACAAAACAACATTATCTAAAGTAAATACACAGAAATGACAACCATGGAAATCCTTCATAGCCTAAGCATAGGCCTGCTGATTCCTGCCTTATCTGCAGATCCAAAGGCTTATTATTCCATTCAGTTTTTCCGCTTTTAATAAATCTTCGTTCCTGTTAATGTCATTTTTGTTCCCACATCAAGTGCATAAGAGGTCTATTACAATTGTATTTATGTATTCTTCTTCAAGCAGCAGATAGCTCATGTCACTTTTTTTTTAAGGAAAAGCTTAAGGGAGGATGAGAAAAATAGGATCAAGATAGAAGGGAGGATGCGTTTGAGAGGAAGACATGACCCTCACAAATTATGCTCTTGATAAAGAGATTTGAGATTCTGCTAAGACAACTTGCCCCCTCAGCTATCACATAACAAAGTGGGGGAGACCTTAGGAGAGAAATGCAAATACAAGGCTGTATTCATGTTCACACCAGAACTGTGGTAACTGATATGTGAAGAAATCTGAAGCATAAAATTTCCCTCGAAGCTCTTGTATCAGCTTGATAAAAGCGTATAAACCCATCCTGTCCTGTTACTTAGGCCCAAGCTGGGACAAACCACAAACCAACCTTGTAATCAAACCAGCAAAGTAAACCTCTGTGAGGGGAAAAACCTGAACCTCTCCATGCATGTGATATGATCGAAGAGGCTGTGGGAAAGATTTGGTGATTAATGCAAAACAGCGCAACATCACTGTAATAAGTCAACGATAAATGGCGGCAAAAACTCATTTACTGTTCTACAAGAAAGCAGGGAGTAGCTGAAGCCCACAAGGCGATGTTTGAGGGTCAAAATGGTGGGCAGCACCAAGAATAACTTATGCTGCACTCCAGAGAAGGGTGATGTAGACCTTCCCAACCTCTCCTCTCCAACTGGCTAGCAAGACTGACTGGCAAATTTAAGGACCAATCGGGTGCTGGCACTGAAATTTGTTCCAAAGCACCAACTGATCATCCCTTTCAGTTCTGCAGAGAGAGGGGGGGGGGGAGAAAGAGAGACGGGGGGGGGGGGGGAGGGGTGGGTGGGTTGAGCCATTCCAGCAAATTGCCTAGCAACAGCAATGGAGAGCAGAACTGTATCCCTAAGTGTGAAGCAGTCCATGTAGAGTATCTTCACACCAGGACTGACACTACCTATGGGAGCATTTCTGGTGCGTTTCACAACCTGCGAACCTTCACCTATAGTCTGAAATGGTCCAGGGAAGTAAATGGTCCACCTCAGTAAAAAATTGGTTATGGTCATGTGCCTTCCTTGGCTACAGCTGGGAACATCTGTCTCTGCAAATGCTATTCTTCCCTTGACATTGTCACTAATAATATTGAGGACCTGGAAATTTGCTTCCAGTAACAGAAACAATAAATATACAACACATGTATATGATTTTAAATACACAAGGCTGCAGATCTATATACATATACAAGAGGATCAGTGAACTCCAGAGGAAACATAAGGATTTACTTCTGAGTAGATATGTATAGGCTTGCACTGTCAATTCAAAATTATAAAACCTACTTGTACCTTTTCAAGTTTCCAAATTCAACAGAAGAAAACACAACTTTATATATTTTGTTTCATTTTCTTTGTGGCACGTAGTCACCAAATAATTTTAGCAAAAGGGCAACATACATTAAAGATCAAGGAACTAACTTTCTCTACAGAGTTAGATGTTTTCTTATTTTCATAGAACTTTGATCTACCAACTGGTTACAACTGTTAGTGTGCATAGTGAATGGAAATTGTACGGGCTGCGATCCTCGGCCCACTTACTTGGAAATAAATACCACTGAAATCCATGGGAATGATTTCCAAATGAGCTATAATAACAGCCAGGATCCAGCCAGATGAAGGATCTCTAAAGGCAGAACTATAAATTACCTATGCAAACATGAAACAGTATTCAAGTAACAGTGCAAGGATTTCTGATTGCACAATGGGACCTCCCCCCACTTTTGTCCTCGCTCCCTGTGTGCCCCCACAACATCTCTGAATCTGTTCCATGGGGCTTAGGGCAAAGGAACATTTATAGGAGGATTCAATGAGTTAGGGAATGCCACCTTCACTCTCCATACCAAGCAAGTGTTCATTTTCCTCCCTTGTTTGCTTCCCAAGGAAAGCATGTAGGTAAAGGTAAAGGGACCCCTGACCATTAGGTCCAGTCGTGGCTGACTCTGGGGTTGCAGCACTCATCTCGCTTTACTGGCTGAGGGAGCTGGTATACAGCTTCCGGATCATGTGGCCAGCATGACAAAGCCGCTTCTGGCGAACCAGAGCAGCGCATGGAAACACCGTTTACCTTTCCACCGGTGCAGTACCTATTTATCTACTTGAACTTTGACGTGCTTTTGAACTGCTAGGTTGGCAGGAGCAGGGACCAAGCAACGGGAGCTCACCCTGTCGCGGGGATTCGAACCACTGACCTTCTGATCGGCAAGTCCTAGGCTCTGTGGTTTAACCCACAGTGCCACCGCGTCCCAAAAGCATGTAGGCTTGGGATCTATTTCATTGCAATGTGTAGTTCTGGCCTTTAACATACAGTGGTACCTCGGGTTACAAACACCTTGGGTTACAAACACTTCTGGTTACAGACTCCACTAACCCGGAAGTAGTACCTCGGGTTAAGAACTTTGCTTCAGGATGAGAACAGAAATCGTGCAGAGGTGGCACAGCGGCAGAGGGAGGCCCCATTACCTAAAGTGGTACCTCAGGTTAAGAATGATTTCAGGTTAAGAACAGACCTCTGGAACGTATTAAGTTCGTAACCAGAGGTACCACTGTATTGATTTGATGCAAATGTGGGGAATCTGTGGGCCTTCAGATGCCTGGACCTTTTTGCTTTTAAAAGGGTCCCAAGTAATCATGCATGTGGCAGAGAGCATTAAAATGGGGCCATTTTTTAAACACACACACACACACACACACACACACACAAAAAAAACCAAACCAAAACAGTATTGGTGGGTGGTGTCTCTTAAATGCTAAGCATTCTTATTCAAATCAGCAATTTGTTTCTGAAGCAGAGTCAAAGCTGTTCTAGAAGAACAGATTTCTATTTAATTGAACTAAAAGCATGCTATACATCTCGTTTGAGAAAGCTGTGCCCTTTCCCACACAGAAACACGGCGGCAATTGTGTTGTGAGCAGAGGAAGGAAAAGGAGAAACTGTTAGTTTTTGAGCTAATGGCTTTTCAGTCACTGATGTATAATATACTTTTTGTTTCAGACAGTAGCTCTGCGGCAATGTGAAGAAGGCTATAGAAACTCTGCATGTATTTTGAATACACCAGTTATGTATAGGTGTTGCTAGTAATGCATTTGCAGGCTAATTGTGATTAAATTCCAGCACATTTGCTGTGCCTGCTGTTTGAAGAACACATAAAGGACTTATCTGCTTTTTGCTATGTACAGCTTGAGCATTTTGGGCCTGGGTGAATTTTTATAAGGTGTTTACTTCCAACTTATCTAGTGGAGCTTAGATGGCACACACGGCTCGGAAGAAGTGAAAATGGCATGCCCTGATTTCCTCAGGGATGTTATTTCTCCAAGAAATGGGCGATAAATCACAATTATAGAAAGCAAAAAGAGACTGCAACATACCTATAGGCTGCATAATCATCACCATCAATGCAGCCTAGACCTATTGCAGGTTCAAGATTAGTACTAATCTGAATATATTGTAGAAAGTGCAGTAAATCAATTTTCAAAATGTCAGGCAAAATCCTCTATGCTGCGTTATTAAAAGCATTGCGTCTGCATGAAGCCAGGGACAAAATTGGGGGATTTGAGAAACAAGTCTTGAAAATAAACAAAGGAAAAGGAGAGAAGTAGGGGTATGGGATAAATCAATGGATGTTAATGACCACAAATAATCCCCATGTGGAACTTTAAGGGCCAAAGAACTTGACCTATGAATGCAGCAGCATAGAGCCACCATTGTCTTCCGTCTTGGACTGTCCTAGCTTTAAGAAATATGGTTTATTCACCTAGTTACACCTTCAGTCTGCATTGAGGGATTCCAGATCTTACAGTCATTTCAAGTGGGGTTTGTACCCCATAGCAGTGTGGCCCAGGAATCCAAGGCATCTCTCCCAGCCAGCCTTCAGCCAGCCTGCCCAAGATGGATCCCAGTTTTTCTTCTTCCTTCTTCTTCCCAAACACCCTGCTAAAAAACCCTGTCACCTCACACCCAGTTACCCTGGCAACCTTCCAAACCCCTCAGTCTCCGTTCACCCCTCAGGGCAAGTTCTCTTGCATTTCCAATAGCCCTCAATGTCCCGGTTTTGTTTCTTAATGGCCCTAGCTTGGCCACTTTTTGCATAGGTTGGCCCAGGAATTCCTCTGCAGATTGTAGTTCTCCCTTCACATCCCAAATAATTAAAATCCTGCCATTCATTAATTTCTAGTGTTTCAGCCCCCTCCCTCCCAATTTATAACAATACAAATGAATAATTGGAGGTAATGAATAACAAAGTTTAAAAATTGCAAGAAGAGCAGCAATTCCAAATACCCCAAGATGGGTTTCTATCTTGGGGCCAAATGATTAGCTGGCTCCATTTGGACAAAAAAATCAAATTATGAGAAGCGGAAGTTTATAATCTGCCTTTTGAGCATGGGGGCGGGGAGGAAGCACACTATTTCTGCGGCTTGCCACTTTTTGTTCCTGTTCCTTATTTGAACGTGTCCAGTATCACAGGATTATGGTGAAAATAGGAGATACAGAGAGGATGGAATTCTATTACGAGAGCAGATCGGTAAGGATGCTCAGGTGAAAAGGTATCCCACAGTTCAGGGCACTGGATTGAATTACCTCCAATTCGCCTTCCAACCTTCCTTCCCTTCCTGACAGTAAGTATGTAAGTAGTAAAGAGAGAAAGATTAGACTGAGCACTCTAATATAAATGTAATGCAGGCACTAGCAAGAAAGTCATCGTAATTCTGCCTGGCGCCCTTGTGTGGCTGTGATTTGATTTCTTCTCTTTTTTTCTAAAGGGGAAAAAAAATCAGCCTAAAGGGTAAATGTAAAGTGAATGTGATAATGCTAAGACTGATTACATTGCTCAAAGGAGCAAGCGGCAAGTAAGGGAAATGTCTCTTGAACTCGCTTTTGCAACAGCGGCAGCAGCAGCAGCTGCTGCTTCTTGTGTTAAATTTACAGTTTACTCTGTTCTGAATGTTCAAGCAAAATGACAGGGAGCCTTCTGCGATTCAGAAGGGCAGCGCCTTTACCAGGGAAGAAAGAAAAACATATCTCTCACCAATATTGATTGACTGATTTGTCCTTCCAAATAGCATGGCAATCATGTTAAGCCTCCAGATACCCGAACAGCCTAAATGAATTAAGATTCACAGGAGTTCTTCCTGTTGCACAAGGCAGTTTTCTGTACCAATTGAACTAGCAAGCATGACCTACTCTTCCATGTCTTTGAAGTTTCTGGCAGTAAAATAAATAACCTGCTTATGGTTATGGGTGCAGGAGAAGTTATGGGATTGTTTAATGAATCGTTTTAGTGTGCTTAAGATGTTAGACATACTAGCTGTGATCAGGGTAGGATTACACCATTCACCACGGTTGAATAGCATGCAGTAAAACTTGGAGATTCCCCAGGGAACAATGTGCGATCAGAGGGTACTTTGTGTGCCAATTAATGATTTAATTGTGAGGGTTCTTTGCAACCTTAAGAGGAGATGAATTTGGCATTGTGATAGACTCCTGAATTATCGCTGCTAAACAAATGCCAGGACAAAACGAATTGAAATGCTAAGGTCAAATTAAAAACAGGCTGCATTTTCACAAATGACACCCAGGCAGAAAACTATACATGCATGTCAGGGGCAGCTGGTAACATTTTCACTTGGTAGGGCTGCAATTTTTCACCTTGCCGTTTTCGTTACATTAGGTGCAGAACTAACGTAGGAAAGTGTGCCATTACGCATGTGCAGAGTCCCATGGTCTCCTCCTCTCTTTAAAAAATATCATTCATTCTCTGCACATCTATGGACATTGATGTAAGAGGTTCCAAATGTAATTTTCAAATAAGATTGACTCCATACCTCTTATTTAGAAATTAAGACATACCATATGATATACTTTCTTGAATTCATGTTTTGTTTACACTTATGCAATTCAAACCACCCACTATTTACCATCCAAGATCTCCAATTCAAAATAGGTAAAGGTAAAGGGACCCTTGACAATTAGGTCCAGTCATGGCCGACTCTGGGGTTGCGGTGCTCATCTCGCTTTATTGGCCAAGGGAGCCAGCGTACAGCTTCCAGGTCATGTGGCCAGCATGACTAAGCCGCTTCTGGCGAACCACAGCAGTGCACGGAAACGCCGTTTACCTTCCCGCCGGAGCGGTACCTATTTATCTACTTGCACTTTGACGCGCTTTCGAACTGCTAGGTTGGCAGGAGCAGAGACTGAGCAACGGGAGCTCACCCCGTCACGGGGATTTGAACCGTCGACCTTCTGATCGGCAAGTCCTAGGCTCTGTGGTTTAACCCACAGCGCCACCCGCGTCCCAGCTCTCACCCACATCTCACCCTTTAGCAAGGTCACAAAGCAAATACAAGACAAAATGAAACGAAGAAGCTGCTCAAAGTAACATTCCCTGCTTCTTCTCTGCCCTTCAGGGAAACAGCTCTGACCAAGTTCAGAACCAGTGTGCGATTCTGATAGGCTAATGCTACCACATTTCCAAAGCAGCCCTGACCCTCTCCACATCAACTGGAATGGCTGTGCTGGACAGGCTTCATAACAAAGGATGGAGTAACAGTTCCCTTACCAGGGCTGAATTTCCAGAAGCCCAACCAGTCACACGGTTTATTTCTGTTTAGAGTCACACAAGATTCCCCTCTTTGCTATACTTTTGGATAAGAATTAGCAGGGTGGTGCAGACAGCTGATAGCCAGAGAAGTTTGAGGAAGCGTATATAATTTGTGGGACAGGAAAGAGCGTTTTGCTTTGAGATTTTGAGGACGATTTTTTTTTTTTAAAAAATTAACTGCTTGTTAGAGTTAAATGATTAATGTGAATAAAATGTAATGCTTGTATGCATCAAAGTTCAAACTTCTGTAATGGTTTGCATTTGCAAAGCAGAGAAGTGTACATTAAGCAATAGGTTCTACTCTAGGTGAAAGCGGAAGGCTGGTGCTTTCCCGTTGGCTATCCGATGAGCCATAGCCGGAAAGACAAGCTGCAGATCTCTTACAGCAGGAGAGGAAATTTGTTAAGTCAGGGATGGCTAGCAGTAGGAAGTGGCAGGTGATGCTAAGCTCTGCAGTGTTGAACAAGCTTAGGAACTCTCTCTGGGAGCAGAGAGAGGAAGGTTTACTGAACTTCATAAAGGACAAAGGGCTGAACCACGTTGCCTGCTACTTCAGTGCAATGTGTTACTTTGTATTTTTTCCTTGAAACATTTCTCTTTGGTAACTAGCATTTAAGACTGTACTGAAGTAAAGCTTTGAAACTCATCTTGTGAGTGGGATGGAGTGAAGGAATACATGAAAAAATGTTGTTCCGGAATTGAAATATTAGTAGATAATGTGTAAAACGTGCACGGGGAAGCAAGAAAATAACAATAGAAACAATTGAATAATTATTAAATTATAACAACACAGCAAGATGGAATAAATAAAATATTGAGATCACACATGGGTGAAGGGGAGTGGGGGTATGTGGGAATCTACAATATTATTTATAATGTAAATTTCGTAACTGCGATGTATTTACATACAGCAAAGGGAAGCCTAGAGTAATCATGTATATTTTAATTTAGGTAATCTATGTAATAGGCTTATGTTAGGAAACGAATATGGATTTTGAATTTGATGTTTGTATTTTGTTTCTTTTTGGTTTTGAAATAAAATTTAAAAAGGGGGAAAAGGGGGGGGAGAGAAACTCATCTTGTGCTGGAAGGCTCTTTTGTTTCTACACAAGGTCCAGATCAGGGATTGAGCTAAATAACACTAACACTGCTTGACATTTTTCATGGGAGGGCTGTGACCCAGTAGCCCCAGTGGACCAGTTTCTGCTGGCTCCAATTTACAAATCAGAGCTTCTTCACAAGCAACAGCTGTCATTTACAGATACATACCCTCCCATTCACCCCCACATGACCATATTAGTTTATTTGTGCTTGGAATCAGCTTCTGAATTTTTTTAAAAAATTGCTCATGTATGAAGTTGCCCTCAGATCAAACCCTTATGCTGAAAATCTAGGAAAACCGTGGCTGGCTTGTCATGTTATAACAACATGAGCAAAGGATCAGAGTTTGAGGAATGCTTCCAAGTGTGCTTGTTTACAAATGTACGTCCAAAGAATATAAAATGTGCCATGGCAAACCCTGGGTTTTCTAAGAAGTGAATGAGCAATGAGACAATGGGCCAGGGCTTAGAGTAATTTTATATGTCAGCATTAGATAAATGGACCACATTCAGATTTTCCCCAAATATAAAAGAATCCATGAAAATAAAAAAATGAAAAGTGGATTGCTTGCCCCAGAGCCCTTTAACCCACTCTGATTGTTGCAAACCTATATTTCTGGTATGTGACTGAATCATTACCACAAAATAGTGATAGCCTGGAGGCAACCTCTGCCTCCAGGGCAGGGGGGGTGCAGAGGGATGCTTGTCTGAGTAAACATGGCAGACCGAAGCACATCCCTTTCATGTTGTACTGTTTCTTTCTTATTTTCCTGCCTGGAATATGTCAAGCAAAGAGGAAGGAAACATTGTGTGATGTGATGGTCAGGTAACTCACCCACAGTTACAGCTCCCCAGAGTTCTCTCTACTCATAAATTGTCAGAATGAGTAGCACACGTGAACTCTGGGTGTATTTGTCCTTGTCTATACTGAGAAGTCCTGCAGCAGTAGGGGGTCTAATGCTATTTATTCACGGCTAGAAACTTATTCAGTTCAAGCACTTTGAGAAATGGGACCTACTGGTGTGACCTAGAAAACTAGCTAAGACAGAGCAGTTTGTGCCTGTAATCTCAGCACAGAAAAGTAAATTCATCCGAAAATGGTAAGGATGTTCAGATCTGAATCCCCGCGGCGGGGTGCGCTCCCGTTGATCGGTCCCAGCGCCTGCCAACCTAGCAGTTCAAAAGCACCCCCGGGTGCAAGTAGATAAATAGGGACCGCTTACTAGCGGGAAGGTAAACGGCGTTTCCGTGTGCTGCGCTGGCTCGCCAGATGCAGCTTCGTCACGCTGGCCACGTGACCCGGAAGTGTCTGCGGACAGCGCTGGCCCCCGGCCTCTTAAGTGAGATGGGCACACTACCCTAGAGTCGGACACGACTGGCCCGTATGGGCAGGGGTACCTTTACCTTTACTGCACTGAAGGGGCCTGGATTCAAGGACCCTTGAGTCTCTTCCATCTCTAAGATTCTATGATTCTCCCCTTCTCCCCACCCAGATCTGTTCCAGGGTTTACCTTAACCCTTCAGAGCATATTTGGGGATAGCATGGAGATACACAGGGGGGAAAGAGCAGTAATTATTGTACATATGCAACTATTTTGTTGAATACTGGGTAATCAAATAAAAAAGTAGCGTAAACACCGACAACTGGGAAACATGGGCCTGCAAGCGCTCCAGTTGGAGAACAGCCTTTACCAAAGGTGTCATGCGCTTTGAAGATGCTCGAACTCAGGACGAAAGGGAGAAACATGCTAAGAGGAAGGCACACTTGGCAAACCCTCTCCCACCCAGAAACCTATGTCCCCACTGTGGAAGGATGTGTGGATCCAGAATTGGCCTCCACAGTCACTTACAGACTCACTGTTAAAACCGTGGTCATGGAAGACAATCTGAGTCAGCTGCGAGTGATCGCCAAAGAAGAACCAAAGCAAAATAATAATATTAAAATGCCATCTAAAACACACAACAAGAAGTAGGTACAATCCTGTTTTGGGAAACTGACCATCAGTACTGCATTGACATGATCGTGGAGTGGAATGGGAACTGCATTAAATGATATGGCATCACAAAAGAAAGAAAGAAAGAAAGAAAGAAAGAAAGAAAGAAAGAAAGAAA
>JAXCMG010000123.1:382313-393144 GCA_034642415.1 Podarcis siculus
AAGAAAGAAAGAAAGAAAGAAAGAAAGAAAGAAAGAAAGAAAGAAAGGAAGGAAGAAAGGAAGGAAGGAAGGAAGGAAGGAAGGAAGGAAGGAAGGAAGGAAGGAAGGAAGGATAATCTTGCATTAAAATTATTCATTAAATGGAATCTTGTATTAAGTTATTTATTAAATGGAATAATTTCCTCTCATTGTCAGAGAAAAATTGTATGTTTCCCTCCCTACACAATGCCATTTTGTGGAAAGTCCTGATGGTTTGTTCATTCCCCCAATTTAATTACCAATTGGACTTCAAAGTTACCTAGGCGGAGGCAGCGCCAGCTGGTTGCTGATTAGGAACATTTGATCCTAGTCATGTGTTTCCTTAAAGATGTTAGAGAGATTGGGTTCCACCTCGGAGACCGGCAAGCAAGATGTTTTGCTGGCAGGAGCCAAGAAGTTCCTGGGAGGAGGGGGGGTGGATGAGAGCTATTCTGAGGATTGATCTGTGTAGCCTTAATGTTTCTGGGAACATAATAGACTGTAACACTATGTGGATGGCAAGCAGCTGGGCATTTGACAAGTTTATGGTTCTGTTTAGACCAGAAAGTCTGAAATAAATTCTGAATGCTAGAGAGGATCTCACACTTTATGTCTGTGACTAAATGCCCTTCACCTCTTTTAGGGGGCCCTTCAGAGGTCTGTGTAAATGTGGTAAAATGAAATTGGGTTGTTTTCATTCCAGGAATCTGGTGTGGCTAATAAAGCATGGATTTCCTAGGTGACAGAGAAACGAGTGCCAGGACTAATGTGAGTATAGAGACCTACCTAACTGAAAAGTACTTTCTTTCCCCCCCTTCTGCCAATGATACTTGGACGGCGTGACATTTTTATCCCATTTTAGCGCAGGTCACTGCTGTTCATTGCAGTTGCAGAAATAATCATTGTGCATGCCTAACCTACCCATCCGTTATTTTTCTTCTTGGGCTGCTTTAATAAGGTAGATCAGGGGTGAGGAATCTTTAGACTACAACTCAATGACCTCTAGGGCCATTGACCATGATGACTGGGGTTTGTGGAAGTTGGAGATATAACTCCCAGTGTGGTCCAGTTTCTTTAACCCAGATTTAAACCAAAAGTCTTTTAGTCATCTTTGAGAGATTTAGTTGCTGTGGGGAAAAAAAAGTGCCTCTATCAATGTCAGGGACTGGGCAGAGGAGGAATTTTGGAGACCACCTCCCCATCCTACCCCTTCCAGGGAGGAGGAAGAGGAAGACGGTATAGATTTACAACAGTGATTTGAGGGAGGTAGCATCTCAGAGGCAGATGAGGGGGAAAGCTGGGAAATCATGGGAGAGCCAGAGCAACACCACCACCACCACCACCAATTTATTATTTATACCCCGCCCATCTGGCTGGGTTTCCCCAGCCACTCTGGGCGGCTTCCAACAAAGCATTAAAATACAGTAGTCTGTTATACATTAAAAGCTTCCCTAAAGAGGGCTGCCTTCAGATGTCTTCTAAAAGTCTGGTAGTTGTTGTTCTCTTTGACATCTGGTGGGAGGGCATTCCACAGGGAGGGCGCCACTACTGAGAAGGCCCTCTGCCTTGTTCCCTGTAACTTGGCTTCTCGCAGTGAGGGAACCACCAGAAGGCCCTCAGTGCTGGACCTCAGTGTCCAGGTAGAACGATGGGGGTGGAGACGCTCCTTCAGATATACACCCAGCTGACACATTGTCATTAGAAAGCATTCCAGACCCTCCATCTCCCAGAAGCCGGCGAGCCTTAAAAGTAGGAGAGCAAAGAGCTCAAAGACAGAGGGCACATAGCAGCACCCGTAGAAGTGACAAAAGAGGAAGTGGGAGAAACAGGAGATTCCCTTGGGACAATGCCATTATCCAAGAGGCTGGGCTTTATATCCTCTGTAAAGATTGAAATAAAAAAGGATGCTAAGAAACTTTTCCTTGTCTTTATACGTTCCTGGGTAACCAGCTGGGAGCTGCTGACAGCATCCTGAGAATCAATGACGTTACAATAGGGGTAGAATTTGGTGGGTAATGGTTAATCAGTGTGTATGCATAGAACTAACTATGAATTTTTAGGATTCTCTGGACATTTTGTGGTCCAGATAAGATGTGATTTGGACCCTCCTGTCCATTTTACTCTAATTTAATATTTTTACTATACAGAAACCTCTTATGCTTTAAAGTGGCCGTGTTTAATTCCACAATCTTTCTGCAGCATAAATATACTTGCTTTAAATTCCTAGGGTATTAGTATGCATTTATTATTACGGCATTTAAAACACTTCCCAACAATCTTTAATGAGGCAGCCAAACAAACTGCTGTGTAATCTGTTAATGTCGGCATTTACAATGTAATTAAGATTAAGTGTTTTGAAAATGAATATCTTATAGTTTTATGCCTAATAACTGCTGATTACTGCAAAACACTTTAAAGCTGTAATAGCTAAACAGAATAATTAAAATCATGAAATGAGCTCTGAGTCTCTATGGTAAGTAGATGAAATTATACCTTTTCAAGTTGTCTATTGCTCTGGGATGTCTTCTGATGCTGCAAGACTTCAGCATCATAGATATTCATATTTTGAAAAGAATTTATCATGAGTGGCCTGATGGTTTCTAAATGCAGGATGCTATGAATATATTTTTGCGATATCTCTGGGTTTTACCTTTAATCCCACACAACTTTTCTGCTCTTAACAGTCCATTTGTATTTTATAAATACTAAAAATCACAAAACCTCTAGCCCGCAGACTGGCCTTGCAGGTCGTTCTAATTTTGTCCTTGGGACTCTCTCGAGACCATTCCCCCATTCCAGCTCTGTTCATAGCTGTCAACTTTTCCCTTTTCTTGCGAGGAATCCTATTCGGAATAAGGGAATTTCCCTTAAAAAAGGGAAACGTTGACAGCTATGGCTCTGTTCCATGTCCTCCCTGCATGCTTTCCCTGGCTGGACTGTGTCCTTGAACTGTAAGGATGCCTTTGAAGATGGTTCAGAAACTTTACCTAGCGCAGAACTTGGTGGCCAGACTTGAGCATATTACACCAATCCCAGCCCAACTGCATTGGCTGCCAATTAGTTTCCAGGGCCAATCCAAAGTGCTGGCTTTGACCTATAAAGCCTTAAATGGCTCACGACCGCAGTACCTCAAGGACCGCCTCTTTCCATATGAACCTACTGGAAACCGTCCCTACAAGAGAAGAATGGCAGATTAAGTTGATGGACTATGCCAAAATGGCAAAAATGACCAGAAGAATCAGAAATCAGGAAGACCAAGACTTTAATAAGGAATGGGGGAAATTTATAATTTATCTTTAAAACCATTGTAACCAGTTAAAATTGTTACTGGGGTTGGAATAACACTTGTAATGATGAACGATGGACATAATGGAGATACAAAAAATTGGTTTAATATAAAAGATGCAGAAGGAAAGGAGTAACAATAAGACCCACCAAGGGGAGGAGGGAAGACCAGGAGATTCTTTGGAATCTTGCTTTTATATATTATGTTATTATGTGAACATAGATATTAATTTGGAAAATTAAATAAATAGATTTACAAAAAGAGAGAACCTACTCGAAACCTTGAGATCATAGTCTGAGGCTCTTCTTCATGTGCATCCTCCATGAAATGTCTGGAGGGTGGCAACATGAGAACAGGCCTTTTCTGCAGTGGCTCCCCCCTTCTGGAACGTTCTCCAGAAGGAGGTTTGGCTGGCACCTTCATTATACACCTTTAGGCACCAGATGAAAATGTTCCTCTTCATTTGGCTTTTGTTTGATTGACATCTGATGCCTTGTTAAATGTGTTGTGGGATGAGGAAATATTGTTTTTGTTCTTATTTTTATTACGCTGTAGATTCTGCTAGCTGAATCTATATGAAGTTCCAAGTTCCAGAGGAAGTTCCAAGTTCCAAGATGGCGGCGCAAGCACTTGCAGCGGCTCGGCACTCCGAAGACCGGTATTCAGTGATTTGTGTTTTATTTTTATTTGTGAACTTATTGCTGCTATGGACTCTGAATACTCAGGCACAAGTAATTTATAGTCGTCAAGAGCTCTTAAGTATCGGCAGAGGAGAAGGTTGCAGCCAGGAGGTCTCAACCTATAACATTCCAGCTGAGCTTATCAGAGAGCCTCCATATCTTGCACATTCTTGGGATACTCCCCTTGCTCTCCTTGCCAGAAAGAAAAGAAAACGGAGAGGGCGTAAGCAGAAGAGGGGTTGCAGGGCTGGACTACGAGTGAGGCTAGGTAAAAATCCCCACAAGCCTGCATTGCCAAGTCTCCTTGTATCAAATGTGAGATCCTTACCCAACAAGGTAGAGGAGTTGGAGCTTATTACCTCTCGGCAGAAAAGTATCCGGGACTGCTGTGTTATGGTCCTTTTAGAGACGTGGCTGGATCCCTCCTTTCCACAGGGACTTCTGCAGCTAGAAGGATGCTCAGTAATTAGAGCGGATAGAACCGCCGAATCCGGGAAGAGCAGAGGAGGGGGAATTTGCGTTTATATAAATAACAACTGGAGCTCGGACATCAAACAAATGGACACGCATTGCTCTCCTGACTTGGAGTACCTAGTGGTGAAGTGCCGCCCTTTTTATTTGCCACGTGAGTTTAATGTTGTTATAATAACAGCGGTGTATATACCTCCCGATGCAAACACTACTACAGCTATGGGCCACCTGCTAACTGCTATTAGCAAACAGCAGCGGGCCCACCCGGATGGAGCATTTGTGGTTGCTGGTGATTTTAACCGAGCCGATTTAAGGACTGTGCTTCCTAAGTTCCACCAGTATGTTGATTGTCCCACTAGGGGGGGAAATACCCTGGACCGAGTATATAGTAACATCATGCATGGATACAAGACCAAGCCCTTGCCCAATTTGGGGCAGTCAGACCACATATCTTTACTTATGATACCATCATATAGACCTCTCGTACGCAGAATTAGACCATCAACTAGAGAGATACGAGTGTGGCCAGTAGGTGCATCTGAGCAACTTCAAGATTGCTTTCGGAGCACCGAGTGGTTGCTTTTTGTGGAGAATAATGTGGACACATACGCTTCAACAGTACTGTTCTACGTTAAAAGCTGCATTGATGTTGTCACTACCACCAAACAAATACGGGTGTTCCCTAACAACAAGCCCTGGCTAAACAGGGATGTGTATCTTCTGTTAAAGGCAAGAAATGCTGCTTTTCACTCTGGTGATGCGCAACAGTATAAAGAAGCCAGAGCCAAATTGAAAAAGGGCATTAGGAACGCCAAAGCTATGTACTGCCGGAGGATCGAAAAACATTTTGAGAGCTCCGACCCTCGTCGAGTATGGCAAGGCCTGCGACAAATTACAGGGCAAAATATTAAAAACGAACTGGCTAGCAGCAGTGCGCACCTGGCTGACCAACTGAATCAATTTTTTAGTCGCTTTGAGGTGGGAACTGGAACTACCGTCACTACAGCATTGGCTACCAGCACATCATCAGAAACTACTACTGATAGACAACCATTTTTATTACAGACCTCTGACGTACAACGTGCCTTTCGGAGCATTAACATTAGGAAGGCAGCTGGACCGGATGGAATCATGGGACGGGTTATTAGGGACTGCGCTGCAGAATTAGCTGGGGTATTTACGGACATTTTTAACCTATCCCTGTTGCAGGGTTCTGTCCCTACCTGCCTGAAGACATCGATTATAGTGCCAGTCCCCAAGCAGTCAGTGGTGGTATCTCTCAATGACTATAGACCAATAGCCCTAACATCTGTCGTTATGAAATGTTTTGAGAGATTGGTGCTAGATCATATTAAGGCTGGTCTTCCATCCACTCTAGACCCGTTCCAGTTTGCATACAGAAGAAACAGATCTACTGATGATGCTATTTCCATCGCTGTCCATACTGTACTGAGTCATCTAGAACGACAGGGAACCTACGCAAGGCTGTTGTTTGTGGACTACAGTTCTGCCTTCAATACAATTCTGCCAGACAGGTTATTTCTTAAAATGACCAATTTGGGTATACATCAGAAGATCTGTCTGTGGGTAAGGAATTTCCTGACTGATAGGCCGCAGACAGTGAGAATGGGACCTTACTATTCTTCTACTCTAGTATTAAGCACAGGAGCCCCTCAGGGATGTGTGCTAAGTCCCTTTCTCTATTCCCTGTACACATTTGATTGCACCCCACTGTATAAGTCCAATACAATCATCAAATTTGCGGATGATACAACAGTGGTGGGGCTCATTAGTGAGAACGATGAGACTGCTTATAGGAAAGAAGTACAGGGGTTAATTCAATGGTGTAAAGAAAACAATCTCATGCTTAACACCAAAAAAACCAAAGAACTCATAATTGACTTTAGGAGAAAGAAAAGTGTATTTTTACCATTGCACATAAATGGCGAGGAGGTGGAGAGGGTTGGTAGTTTTAAATACCTGGGCATTTATATCTCTGAGGACCTCTCATGGACTGCAAATATTAATATGGTTGTGAGGAAGGTGCAGGGGAGGTTGTATTTCCTGAGAATGCTCAGGGGACTGAATCTATCTCAGCACCTACTTCTGTCCTATTATCACAGTACCATTGAGAGTGTCTTAACCTATAGTATATTATCGTGGTATGGGAGCAGCTCTGAAATGGATAAAAAAGCTTTACAGAGAATAATTAAAATTGCCCAGAATGTTATTGGGCTCCAACTACCAACCCTGGATGAGATCTTCACGTCTCGCACTTTGAAGAAGTCACACAATATCCTGAGAGATCCCACCCATCCTGCTCACAACTTCTTTGAACTGTTGCCTTCGGGCAGAAGATATAGGACAATGAAAACACGAACCACACGCCTTCTGAATAGTTTCTATCCAAGAGCTCTGATTGCACTAAATAATGATCTCAGGGCCAGTTGCAAGAAATAGCAAGCAGGGAGTAGGAAGGAATGAGATAGGTTTTAGGTTATGTTATGCCTTTAATAGGTTATGTTATATTCTGGATTATGTTATGTTTTATACAGTGGCGTAGCGTGGGTTGTCAGCACCCGGGGCAAGGCAAGTAATTTGCGCCCCCTAACCCATGGATTTTAGCACTCGAGTGCGAGCGCGCCCTCAGATTTTTCCGGTAACACTTGACTTTATAGAATCATAGAATCGTAGAGTCGGAAGGGACCCGATGGTCATCTAGTCCAACCCCCTGTGGTGATGATGATGATGATACATTTTATTTATACCCCGCCCTCCCCAGCCAGAGCCGGGCTCAGGGCGGCTAACACCGGTAAAATTACAATAGAAACATAATGGGGGGAGGGACCAATTTAAAATACAGGTTAAAATGCAATTTGAAAAGCAGCCTCATTTTAAAAGTAGCCCACAAATCGAAACTGTAAGGGGAGGGAAGACATAAGGGTCCCACTGAGTCCAAACCAACGGCCAGGTGGAACAGCTCTGTCTTGCAGGCCCTGAGGAAAGATGCAGGACCACGCAGCTGTCCCGTGCGGGGATCGAACCTGCAACCTTGACATCCCTATTTCCATAGGGTTCGGGTTACCGAGTGGCTAGGGAAACCAAGCTGGATGGGGAGGGGAAGCCACAAACATGAGTCTGACCAAACTGCGGGAAGCACTGGAAGACAGGAGTGCCTGGCGTGCTCTGGTCCATGGGGTCACGAAGAGTCGGACACGACTAAATGACTAAACAACAACAACAACAACAACAATAATAATAATGTATGAAGTTACATTGAAAGACCTACATTGGCTCCCTGTACGTTTCTGAGCACAATTCAAAGTGTTGGTGTTGACCTTTAAAGCCCTAAACGGCCTCGGCCCAGTATACCTGAAGGAGCGTCTCCACCCCCATCATTCTGCCTGGACGCTGAGGTCCAGCGCCGAGGGCCTTCTGGCGGTTCCCTCCCTGCAAGAAGTGAGGTTACAGGGAAGCAGGCAGAGGGCCTTCTCGGTAGTGGCACCCGCCCTGTGGAACGCCCTCCCACCAGATGTCAAAGAGAAGAACAACTACCAGACTTTTAGAAGACATCCGAAGGCAGCCCTGTTTAGGGAAGCTTTTAATGTTTGACGTATTAATATTTTTTTGGAAGCCGCCCAGAGTGGCTGGGGAAGCCCAGCCAGATGGGCAGGGTATAAATAATTTATTTTTATTTTTATTAGACACCCCCCAAGCCAAGGAGATAAGTAACTCTACAACTTCAGAAGTCATCTGAAGGGAAGTTTTTTTAAATGTTTCATGTTTTATTATATTTTTATCCAAGGTGACTGGGGCAGCCCAGTCAGATGGGAAGGGTATAAATAATAAAATTATTACTATTATTATTATTATGGAATAGGGCGTCTCAATTTTCTTTGATGAAATGTTGCAAGGTATTCCGATTAATGCTTTTTATAGGATATTGGACACGGTGCGGGTTTATGGCTGCCAAGTACTGGCCTGAAAGGAAGCGCAGCCGGCGTCAGGGAACTGCTGGAGGATGGAGCTTGCAAGTGTTAGAATGCAAAAGGCGGACAGGTTCAGGCGCGCAAGAAGGTGGGGGAAAGGGGAGCCCGGATGGCTCAGTTTAAGAGCAAGGCACTGATAAGGCCAAGGTTGCAGGTTCGCTCCCTTGTAGGGGGGCAGCGGCGTATTACTGCATTGCAGCGGGTGGGACTAGATGACCCTCGGCTCCCTTCCAGCTCGACAGATTCTATGAAAGCGCATGGAGCGCGGAAGTTGCATTGCAAGTAGTACGCAAGGGGGGGGGCGCAAGGGTTGCAGAGAGAGAGGGGGGAGGGAGGGGGGAACTGGCCCTCCGCTGGACAACTGACCCAGCCGGGGTCTGTTTCCCAGGGAAGCAGGAGGTTGCAATCCAAAGTTGCAGAAGCGCCCTGCTCCTTCTTCCGCGGAGGGAAACGCTCCTGCGGAGGCGAGAGGCAGCGAGGAGGCGACGAGGTGAGGCTTTTGTGAGTAGGGAGGGAAAGACGGGGGAGGGAACCCAAGGAGGATTTGCACGAGAGGGAATGAAGGGGAAACGCGCCTCCCACACGGAGCACTTTTCCCCGGGAAATGCACGGGGTGGGGTTGTGGCTGATCCGCCCAAAGTGCTGTAGGATCGCCAATGCAAGACCCACTTTTAAAACCTCCCCCTCCCCCAGCTCTGGAAAAAAGGGGGAAGGGGATGGCGTCAGCGTCGGGGTGCGGAGGCTGCCCGTGCCCGGCCAGGCGTCAGTGGCGGCGTCGGCGCTGCTGCAGCGGCTGCAGCGGCTGCTCCTCCTGCGCGCAGTGAGTGGAGCGCAGCCGCAGCGGCGGCGGGGGGCGCGCGCACGCTGGGGCGCAAGGCTGGCGGTGGCGGCGGGGAGCCCGGCGGAGGAAGGAACTTGTCCCTTCCCTCTGGACTCGCGCCCCCCGCAGATGTTGCGCCCGGTGCGGCCGGCACCCCTGGCACCCCTCACGCTACGCCACTGGTTTTATAGATTATGTCTGAATAGGATGAGAGTGTTGGAGATACGTGCAAATGTGTATGTGAGCCCGGTCTTTGGGTGGGTGTTTGATTTTCGTTGTTGTGTATACTGTGTATATACGGACAATGACAATAAATTTATCTTAAATCTTAAATGAATAAGAAGCTTACTAATATATATATATATATGAAATGACACAGTGAAGGAAACTTACCATAAACAGAGCTGAATTTAAAAAGCTGATTATGAAAAAGAGACTAATAATAACAGCCTAACAACAGCAACAATACGAAGATTCTAAAATTAAAAACAGAACATAGCTCATTTATTCAGAATTTCCAAATACGTTAACTTTCATATTATGCATGCAGTTAATGTCACCACAGCCAATATTTATGTTTTGACGTTTCCATTTGCATAGTGTGACTACATACTTGCAGTTCAATTAGAATAATGGCTCTCGAGAATGATTTAAAAAACTAAACCAAAAACACACAAACACCACCCTCCATTATTTATTGGACTCTAAATTGGCCACATGGTAGCCCTCGTTTATATCAGGCTAATGAACTGTACCAAATAGCATGCAATTTGAATGCCTTTGGGAAGGGGGAAGCAAAACAGCAGGGAGATAAAAGAGGAAAGGAACTGGAAAAAAAACCTCTTGAACTACAGTATTGCTTTACACCAAAGGAAAATTATACACCAGGCCTTCATTGAACAGTGTGGAGGGGAGAATCAGAAGTGTACAAAAACTTGATAGCTAGGTATCTTAGAGGACAGAGGGAACATATGCTATGGGAGTGCCTCACAATAACTGTATTCAGTTGAAAAATGAAAAAGGAGAGAGAGAGAGAGCGAGAGAGAGATAGAGGTGCTTTTTAGAAGAGATCACAAGGAATTTGTTGCTGCAGGATGCACAATTGTGGTAAAGTTTGGCCGAATTCGTGGAAGCTATCCATGCGTTTGGTATAAATACCACAGAATTATGCACAATGCTTCTTTTGAACTATATCCCTACTCTATGGGATTTGACAACTGGGCAACGTAAATGGGTTCTTCGTGCCTGTACTATGGCCAAAAGACTGATGCACTGGAAAAATTAGTGTACAGCTCCATTTAATCAATGGATTGAAGATATGACAACACCTGTAACTTACGAATGGATTGATTATAGACATAGACATGGACAAGTAGAATGACATTTGGAATGCATTTATACAAAATATAGTGGGTTTAAAATAAACTTATATGTATTTGGATACTAATAATACGCATATATTAGATAAATATATATGGAATGATAATAATAATATTTACCACATTTTTCACTCTATAAGACGCACTTTTCCCCTCCTAAAAAGTAAGGGGAAATGTGTGTGCGTCTT
>JAXCMG010000123.1:393244-404996 GCA_034642415.1 Podarcis siculus
TGATGTGTGAAGTGTGAGTTATTTGGGGTGGCCTGGGGGACCTCGACACGCAAAGCAGCTTGGGTGGGAACGCAGCATTTCCCCTGTGTTGTTCACACAGTAAAATATTTCTGAGACCTGAGGTAAGAGCCACAGAAAGACCCTCCCAGTCACCACCAGCCTCTCCGCCCTGCTCTGTGCCTCCTCCTTCTCCACCCTCCTTGCAGATTACCATATTTTTCACTCTATAAGACGCACTTTTCCCCTCCTAAAAAGAAAGGGGAAATGTGTGTGTGTCTTATGGAGCGAATGCAGGCAGCGCAGCTATCGCTGAAGCCTGGAGAACAAGAGGGATCGGTGGGTACCGATCCCTCTTGCTCTCCTGGCTTCAGGGATAGCTCCGCGAAGCCTCCTGAGTGAAGAGGGAGGAGTGCTCCCTCTTCGCTCAGGAGGCTTTGCGATGCTTTCTTATTTCTTGTTTTCCTCCCCTAAAAACTAGGTGCATCTTATGGTCGGGTGCGTCTTATAGAGCGAAAAATACAGTATATCCTGCCGCATTCTGGGGCAACTTAGAGCACATACAAAAACATAGTAAAGCATCAAACATTAACAACCTTTCTGATACAGGGCTGTCTTCAGATGTCTTCTAAATGTTTGTAGTTCTTTATCTACCTTAATTGTTAATGCTTATAACAATATAGAGAGGAACCTCGGTTTTCGAGGTTTCTCAATTTTCTCAATTGAGTTTGCCGACCGCCCATTGCACCTCGTTGTCGAAAGTTTCGGAAGTCTAACGGTCTTCCGGAATGGATTACATTCGACAACCGAGGTTCCACTGTAGTATACATTTGCTTTCTTTTTTCATGTTTTCTTTTTATTGTATGTTGCTCAGTTAAACTGTTCTTAAAAACCCCGGGGGTGCAAACCACGCCCACGCCTGGTCTCCGCCCCCGATAGCAGAGCATGCAGCTTCACCACTTTGTGCCGCAACCCCATAGTCACCTTTGACTGGACTTAACTGTCCAGGGGTCCTTTACCTTTACCTTTTCTTAGTCACACCACATCTGGAAGGTCACACAGGTTCTTCACCCATATGTCATGCTAAGATGCAATAAAAGATGTAACTCAATGGCTCCACACTTAACTTTTGACCCATTTGATAGGATTTGCAAGACTTCTGTCAGATATAACTGGTGATAACTAACTGTTAATGGCAAAGCTAGTGGGGCTTTTTTGGGGTCTGCTTCCCCTAGCTGATTACTGATTACAGAGATGAACAGTACAAGGGCCGCTTTCATGTTTTTACCAAGTAAATTGATCCCAAATGCTGCATTATCTGTGAGATAGCATCCCTGTTACAATTGTAGCTCTGCATTGTCTGTTTAAACTGCTATCTCTTAGTTGCAGTTGGAGTCAAGGATAAAGAGGCACAAGTGATGGGCTGAGTGGTTTAAGCACATCCCTAACTGGCCTGCTGAAATTCCAAAGTGCTCGCCTTTTGTTTTCCAAGTGCTTCTTCTCCTTGGCATCCTCTTTACTAAAACACGATTCCTTGAACATGTCACTTGCAGAAGATGTAGCGGGAAAGTTGAGAGGCTAAAGATTTGAAGCTGAAATGCCGGTTATCAACTTGGGCAGCTGTCATTTAGACTTCTCCTGTCAAATACAGCGCTTAGGTTATGTTGCTCAAATACAATTTGCTGAAAGAAATTCCTGCTAAAATACATTCCATGCAATAATGGCATCTCAGTCAAATTGAAAGCAAAGCGGATTCTGTTTCAGACCCTAATAGAAATATAACTGGATTTATTATGTATTATCCCCTCAGTAGCTAGGATTTTGCACATGTGTAATTGGATTATGATGAATGGGAAAACACAGCATAATGTGAAGGGCTTATTTCTGGCTTTGTTTTCTTGATTTTCTTTTCTTTCATTCTTTCTCCAAATACCATTTATAGTAAAAAAAAAAAAAAAAGCACACAACCAACCACAAATTTCCATTAAAAAGATGCATAGATGAATTTAATGAGCATTTCCAGAAATTTTCTGAAATGCAACAGCAAGCAATACATATATGATAATTATATGAAATGAACATAGCTCATCTGAAATTCATTTGAGAAAGAATTTGACTCATAAAAACTTCAGATTGCTGACTCAAGTGCTTCAGAGTTCAGTTATTCTCATAACAGTCTGCAAAGTGATTCAAAGCCTATTGCTGCAGAAGTTGGAGGAGGCATAAAATTGGCCATAAAATCTGTATTAATTGCAAAACAAATGAATGAAATTACCCTTTGCATCTTCACAATTTCAGCACTCGGTATTGTAGCTTCACCTGCTTGTGTTTTTTTTGTGTTTGCTTCTCCATCGCTGGGCTTTTTAGGATTATCTCATTGGAAAACACATTCCAGTGCATAAAATGCATATTGATAAACTGCAATGTCTTTCACCCATGGTATGTCAAGCAGGCTTGTGCTTTCACTTGATTCCTCCATTGCAGGTAGTTGGACTACGTGACCCTCGTTGTCCCTCCCAGCATCTGGAGATGCAGGTGGCACTGTGGTCTAAACCACTGAGCCTCTTGGGCTTACTAATCAGAAGGTCAGTGGTTCAGATCCCCACGAAATTGGAGCAAGCTGCTGTTGCTCTGTCCCAGCTCCTGTCAACCTAGCAGTTTGAAAGCACGCCAGTGCAAGTAGATAAATAGGTACCGCTGCGGTGAGAAGGTTGACGGCGTTTCTGTGTGCTCCAACTTCTGTTACGGTGTTCCATTGCACCAGAAGCGGTTTAGTCATGCTGGCCACATGACCCGGAAAGCTGTCTGTGGACAAACACCAGCTCCCTCAGCCTGAAAAGTGAGCACTGCAACCCCATACTCGCCTTTGACTGGACTTAACTGTCCAGGGGTCCTTTACCTTTACCTTTTTTTACACACTCCCATTTGCATCCAGTGTGCTCCCTCTGATGTTTTGAGAAGCAGTCTACATACACTCTTATCCACAATCCAAATCTCTCCTGTATCTCTCTTGTCATTTAAAAAAAAAATGACATACCATGTTTTGATGCAGATATCATCCATTCAAAAAAAAAGAGAGAGAAAAGAACAACCTAGCTTTGTTTTAATGTGTACACTGCCCTTAGTCACAATGTTTACAGGAGACTAGATTCAGATAGGTAGCCATGTTGGTCTGACACAGTCAATGTAAAAATAAAATAAAAAATTGTCCAGTAGCACCTTATAGATCAACTAAGTTTGTTCTGATATAAGCTTTCGTGTGCACATTGGGTACCTGAAGAGGTGTGCATGCACAAGAAAGCTTATATCAGAACAAACTTAGTTGGTCTATAAGGTGCTACTGGTCAATTTTTTATTTTTTATTTATTTTTACTGTTACATGAGAAAAACGGTACACCACATCGCAGCCCAAGCTTCTGCTTCCACAGACTGAGGAACTTTTCCGAAGCGTCGTAGGAAACTCATGGATTTCCAGGAACACAGTTTGAAAAGTATTACTTTAACATACTTGCAGACTTTAGCTCCCAGTTTTGGATAGGGAATAAAATTCAAATAATGTCCCGGAATGTTTATAAATGATCAATACTGTAGCCAAAGTTAGCAGTTGCGGTCTCCAAGGTTTGTGGTTCATTTCCATGCTTCACTAACTTATTACCCTATAACTGTTGGACATAACTTACATAAATAAATTGCTGCTATTCCTCAGTTGAACATAAAAGGCCCTAAGTCTTTTTCAGCACACCACTGTTCCATTTATAAAACTATAAATGTAAAGTTTAATTATAATGTCAAATAGACAGAAATAAATCCATTTCCTCAGCTACATACAATGGAAAGGCATTTAGAAAGGCAGTTAGTGGCCTAAATTTAGGAATGCAGGGCTCACATTGATGGAAATCCATTCGTTTCTTTGCCAGCACATTACAACATTTAATAAAAGGGGCACAAAGAGTGACATCATACTTACACAATCAATTACTGAAGAAAGGCAAATGTAAAGGATGCACTCAAAGCAACACAGTTAACCGGAAACTAAAATAATATCTTAAGGATTGCAGAGTAAAATATTGCAAAAGGAAGTCAACCACAGAACGTACTTTTAACACAGTAAAGTTAACAAAAAAAGTTATCTTAAACATTTAAAAAGAAAACAAAAGGGAATCAAATAGAAAATGCACATTTAAAACATCACTTAACATGATGATAACATATATCTTATGCATAGAGCATATTTGCTGCTGTTGCTTCTAATCCTGCCATTGGTAGTTCATGGTGGTTCACTAAGAGACAACCAAGATTTTTTTCTGGGCTCTTCAGCACCCACAGCTTTTGTAGCTGGAGTCAGTCCTGGTCCTGCCCTCCCAGTCAGGTGGGAAAATGCCTGCAAGGTCTTCCAGGTCTCACCCCCAAGATATTCCTTAAATTTTTTCAGGGTGAATTTTGAAGATTCTCCATATATACTCAAATATTCTCTGAATATCGGTTAACTGACTTTGTCACAATGATATTTGATTTCAAATGTTTGATCTCTATCAGCTGATATTTTACAGTATGTAACCTCAGGTTACATACGCTTCAGGTTACATATGCTTCAGGTTACAGACTCTGCTAACCCAGAAATAGTACCTCGGGTTAAGAACTTTGCTTCAGGATGAGAACAGAAATCGTGCTCCGGCAGCACGGCGGCAGCGGGAGGCCCTATTAGCTAAAGTGGTGCTTCAGGTTAAGACAGTTTCATGTTAAGAACGGACCTCCAGAACGAATTAAGTACTTAACCTGAGGTACCACTGTAATATATATGGAAAGTGGTATTCCTTTAGATATTCTGACCCAAGACTGCAATCCTATACGCAGCAACTCATAAATAAATCACCTTCTCTTTTGCAAATAATTGCTATCATTTATTATTAAATGTATTGCCTGCTGTTCACCAGTGGGTCCTAGGGTGGGTTACATCAATTAAAAAATCCATATTAAAAACGGTTTAAACAAATCACAGTCACTGGAATAAAGTGCCAAAATAGGCTTTCAAGTGGTTTATGACATATAAAAGCCAGTTACTCGAACATTAAAATATAGACATCCACAATTAAAATGCACAAGAAAATCAAATTAAAACAATGCAACAACTAAAAGAAAGGTCCTTCTTTCCAGATCTCTAAGAAGTACCTGTGTAAACAGGTATGCCTCACAATGTCAGCATTCAGGGCATTCAGTTAAATGGGCTTATTCCCAAGTTAGTAGGATTGTGCATTAAAAGTTAAAACCAGCATACTGAGTCAAGTCTTATGCTGATTTTACAAAACTGGTTTTATATGAGCATCATATTATAAAATTTGATAAATAGTGTGTAAAGATATTTAGTATCTGACAGCTATTGATAGATAACGTGTACCAGTAATTAATATTTGACAGCTGACAGTTTATGAGATTTGAAGCCTGCCAAAATAAAAAACACAAAGTGATGTGAACAATTGAGTTTTGAGTCCAAAACTTTACAGTAAGTATGCAGTTTTCCTTTGGAACTTCCCATTCAAAAATGTAAATGGAAAAAGTGGGAAAATCTGTCAAATGTTGTATGTTTGAGACAATGTCAGTTGCAGCGAAGCCACTGATATTTGTTTTAGGTGTAATTTATTCCCTCTCCAATTCCACTAGACTGGACATTAGAAAGGAATATTGTTCTTTGCTTTTATTGCCTGTTGTTTGTAACAGCTGCAGAGTGAAAGCAAAATAGCACTGAGCACCTCTACAGAAACCAGGGGTGAATCTACACACAGGAAAAAACGGTATAAATAAGTTATAAATTAAATTGCTATAAAGCGTGTTCTCCAATAAATGAGAGCACGTGTTGCGGTGTGGGCCACCAGGCCAGGCCTCTTGTTGCCAGGCAGGTTAATAGTTGTTGCCTGGCATCATGATTGGGTAACCGGGTTGCTGGGGCAAATTGTATGTTGCAAATTGGGTGGGTGGGACCATAGTCTTTATATATTGGTGCACTCTAGTTTCTCTTTCTCTTTGCAGAGTGCATCGGATCACCCGCCCGCCCGCCCGCCCTCTTTCCGGTTGACTTTGCTTTGCCTGTCATGGGGTCGTCTGCTTTGGAGCGGGGGCCTAGTAGGAATTTTGCCATTTGGTGATTGGCTGTGCCATTTGGTTTTTGCCTACTACTCAGCAATTCGTCACAACTTGTAAGGTTGCGGTTAGGCATTGGTTATAATATGCTGGTGGTGGAGGGGTCAGCCTGGGTCTGCCCCTCCTATTGCGCTGAAGGGAATTCCGTTAAAGGAATCCTGGGGCTTGCCACGATTTCGTCCAATCCCTGTTATGGGACCAGGGCCGCCCAATCCCTGTTATGGGAATCCTTGTTATAGGACCGGGCAGGCAAGCTTTCGGGGAGCTGCTTGGGTGAGCGGCGTGGGTCCGACGCTTAGCTCAAGTGACCCCCCAGTTTGACTTTCTCTTCTACTGGCTACCGATCGGACCTCGGGTGCCAGTTCTGTCCCAGGCAGGGGGACAGATAGTCATAACCAATGTCTAAACAACCACTCACTGATTTTGTATTTTAATAAAGTTGTGGCCAAAATAGTGCCCAAAAACCAAAACAAAAATTACGTGTTATGTGTGAAGTTATTTGAGGGGTGGCCTGGGGACCTACACACGCAACAAGAGGAAAAAAAAACTTCTATGTAAAATCGCATAGAAGGTTTACTGCTCTACAGCGCCATCTGTTTATAATGCATTTAAAACACTAAACAGAAGGTGAATTTTCTTCCCCCAACCTTCCCACTTTTCTGCTACACAGCCAAGGCACTCCATTCATAATTTAAATTTCACATCATTTCTTTTCTATGCACTGTTTATCAGGCTGGCATCTGTTTTAGTGTTTTGCGCAATGTTTTACTGGAATTTTCATTGCATTTTGATATTGCGTATTGACCTCTTCATTGCAATTTTATGATTGTAATTTGTGCAGACCGTTTCTTATAGTGAGTGGTATATAAATATGTAAATGAATGAATATCCAGTTTAGCATGAAACTTATTGTTAAAACCTGATGTCACTATGAAGGATCTTTAGACCAAATGTAAATAGAAGCTCACTTGGTTGCCTGTAGCAAGTAAAGCAGTTTCCAGGCCCAGCATTTGTTGATAAGAAAAGAGTATGTTCTGTCTTTTTATGCCATTGGTAAAAAGGCTTTGTGGGCTAGTAACTTGCACTGATCTATTTGCAAGGCTGCTATAGGCTGCTTTTAGCAAAAGAGAATTAGCAGTGTTCCTTTTCCCTCATGCCTCATCAGTAAATGAATTAATACACTAGATGAACAACCAAGGACTGCTGAGAGGTTTGGTTCCCCACTTTTATTATCTTTATAATGAGAATAGATTTCATTTGTAAAAAAGTGCAGTTTTAATACACTCAGTTAGCTTGGAGACTAGCATGCCAGAAAATTCATTATACATTCTGCAAAGGAAGGAAGCTATGAAATGCTGACCTTTTAAAAAATTCTTGCTTTCCATTGGTTCAGTGTTATGCTCCTTGGCCACAAGATCAGCGAAGCAGTAAACAAGGAAAGATATCAATGCATTCAGTCAGTAAAACTTTACAGAATATCAAAAAGGTCAAAGCAGTTTGGTGGTAATCAGGCTTTGGTAGGTAACAAAATGGACTATTGTCCAGAACAGGGGGGAAAATATATATCATAAAATAAATGCTGAATTGTCAATCTGTTGTCAAGACTAATGTTTCAACACTGTCAGACATGCAGGTTTAAGGTGCCTTTTCACAGTGGTCACTATATTCTAACCATGAATGTTTATAAACACTTCCTTCCAGTTTTGCCAAATGCATAAAGAGGGTCTATATTGAGATGGAAACCTCTTATAAGTAGACCCTCCATGTGCCCCTATTTTCCAGGGACAGTCCTGGATTTACAGAAGTCGTCCTAGTTTCTGCTTTGATCCTGGAATGTCCCGCTTTTCCTTAGGTTGTCACTATTTTCATCAGAGAAATGTTGAAAGGTATGGTAGGACACCTCTATTTTAATTGGCGAAATGTTGGAGGGTATGGAGTTATGTGGCCCCTGAGCCTAGGAGATAAGTAACTATACAACCTTTAGAAGACATCTGAAGGCAGCCTTGTATAGGGAAGTTTTGGGGGCAACCCAGATGGGTGGGGTAAATAATAATAATAATAATAATAATAGAATGGGACGTCCCTGTTTTTATCAGAGAAATGTTGGAGGGTATGTAATAAGTGTCTGAGGTTCCCAAATGAGCATTACACTCCTCATTTGATGACTACAGCATCAAGTTTGCACATGAGAAAACTATCACAGATCATTCAACAGCTCAGCTAGATCTTTCTCTGCCTTTCATTAGTCAATTCACACATTTAGAAGAAAGTCATCAAGTGATGCATTAGTCTCACCATCACCATCATTTATTTATACCCCGCCCATCTGGCTGGGTTTCCCCGGCCACTCTGTTGGGGCCGAAATCCCCAAAGAGCAGAAAAGACTATTTATGTAAAACTTTAAGATAAGCTACCGCAGAGAGATGACCCAGAGTCACCCATGGAACCGAGTTTGGGGATTTTCTTAATGAACTAGTTTGGGTCAGGGGATGGTCTGCGCCTACAGATCTGTACACAGAATCTGGCGACCATCCGGGTCTTCTTATGATCTTTGCCTAACAGGAAAAGGTCAAATTTTGCTTTTCCGGGAGGTCAGCGAGCCTCACCAGCAGGGGATCAATGGTCTCACTACGTGCCTCTTCATAAAAGGGACATCTAAAGAACAAGTGCTCTGGGCTTCCTGTCTCCCCCAATGAACAGGCACAAAGTCTCTGAGCATATGGGACTTTTTTAAAGGATCCTTCCAGGACCGGTGAGGGCAGAGCCGAGCTTCTGGTGAGTGTAAAAGCCCTTCTTGCATTTTTGGATACGAGAAAGAAGAGATATGCTCCCGATGCGGCTATATCTCTCTCGATTTCTCCAAGAATGGCAGATGAAGTTAATGGACTATGCTGAAATGGCTAAAATGACCAGAAGAGTTCGAAATCAGGAAGACCAAAATTTTAACAAGGAATGGGGGAGATGAATAACTTCTCTTACAGACCATTGCAAACAGTTAAAATTGTTAGTAGGATTGGAATAACACTTGTAGTTTAAGGTTGATTCTGAACATAATGAAAGAGGTCAAGGGTTTGGATTATCATAAAAGATGCAGGAGGGAATGATTAGTAATAGGACCCACATAGGGGATGGAAGTCCAGGAGATTCTTTGGAATCTTGTTTAGATGATTTATGTTTGATATATCTCTGTAAAATTTTAAGTTGAAAAACCAAATGTTAAAAGAACCTGCCAGATCAGACTAAAAATCTACCTGGTCTAGCATTTTTTTCTTGAAGTGGTCAACGAGATGCCTTTGCTGAGATCTCTGCCTCTTGCCATAATCTTGGATCACCTTTCCTATGTAGTGACACAATCATGCTTTCCTTTCCACGGCACTGGCTGCCGCTGGAAGGAGTTGGGAAACGCACAATAGAATGATCATAGAATCATAGAGTTGGAGGAGACCACAAGGGCCATCGAGTCCAACCCCCTGCCAAGCAGGAAACACCATCAGAGCACTCCTGACATATGGTTGTCAAGCCTCTGCTTAAAGACCTCCAAAGAAGGAGACTCCACCACACTCCTTGGCAGCAAATTCCACTGTCGAACAGCTCTTACTGTCAGGAAGTTCTTCCTAATGTTTAGGTGGAATCTTCTTTCCTGCAGTTTGGATCCATTGCTCCGTGTCCGCTTCTCTGGAGCAGCAGAAAACAACCTTTCTCCCTCCTCTATATGACATCCTTTTATATATTTGAACATGGCTATCATATCACCCCTTAACCTCCTCTTCTCCAGGCTAAACATGCCCAGCTCCCTTAGCCGTTCCTCATAAGGCATCGTTTCCAGGCCTTTGACCATTTTGGTTGCCCTCCTCTGGACACGTTCCAGTTTGTCAGTGTCCTTCTTGAACTGTGGCGCCCAGAACTGGACACAGTACTCCAGGTGAGGTCTGACCAGAGCAGAATACAGTGGCACTATTACTTCCCTTGATCTAGATGCTATACTCCTATTGATGCAGCCCAGAATTGCATTGGCTTTTTTAGCTGCCGCGTCACACTGTTGGCTCATGTCAAGTTTGTGGTCAACCAAGACTCCTAGATCCTTTTCACATGTACTGCTCTCAAGCCAGGTGTCACCCATCTTGTATTTGTGCCTCTCATTTTTTTGGCCCAAGTGCAATACTTTACATTTCTCCCTGTTAAAATTCATCTTGTTTGTTTTGGCCCAGTTCTCCAATCTGTCAAGGTCGTTTTGAAGTGTGATCCTGTCCTCTGGTGATGCCATGAGGTGACATCTCCACAGGAGAACTTGACCTGGGAATGCTCTTTTAGGGGCATGTGGTTCTGCTCTTAGTTTTCTCTTACAGAGTCTGAAGTGGAATGTTAAGATCAAATGAAAAATTGAGTCGGTTACACTAGAGCAAGGGTACACCATGCAGTTCTCCCTCCTCTTATGAGCTCCAGCCATCTCCGCCAATGGACTGAAGGGCACCACAGTGGGTATCATCCATCAGAGCCAGCTGGAATCAGCAGCCAATTCTTAATATAATCATCTTCAGCTGAATCCCACCCACCCTCCCAAAAACAAAATATGCATGTTAAATACCAATGCACTGCTTAATTAGCTGCCTAATCTTCTGTTGCTTTCTGACTTCCAATATTTGAGAAGCAGGCAGAAGACCACAGAGAGCAGTATGTTCATATGATGTTGGAGAGACGGGGGATGTTCCCGTTTCCATATAAGGCTGGGGTTTAATTCCCAGCCTTAGTATATATTGAGATATGGTTTGACACTAACGATAAAGCAGCTGCAAAAGATCTGAGTGGCATGAGGATTGAGCTGAGGCACCACAGTGTTTGAATATTTTAATATGAAGTAGGCCTGTAGTATCACAGCTCTAAATGCATGCTCTGGTTGTAGATTATATGCGCCGGGAGGGATCTCAATTTATCCCAGGAATCCCGAACACTTATTTTCCTGTCGTTGACATTTGTTCTTATTACAACTCCATACACACAGTACATTGTCAGGGCAGTGGGTGGGGGTGGTATATTAAAGGGAAAAGACTGGGAGAGACCAAGTAATACAGTAGCTCAGAAAGGGGATATTTATTTATAGGAAGGAAAAACTGGGAAATGTTTTGCAGGAGGAATTCCTTACTCATGAAAACTGGTGTGTGAGATAATTTACTGATTAGGAAGCTGTGCATATTTACATATGAACAGATAACAGGGAGTATGTTAAATTATGAATAGACTTTCTCTGACCATGAGCTATCGGTATCTCTTGCAAGGCTTCATCCTTTCTGCATTGAGATGAACCTGTCCAATATGAGCTGTTGCTTAGGTAGATAGTACAATGCAACTATTATTAACTATTGATGATGGTGATGGTGAGATTTATACCCCGCCCATCTGGCTGGGTTTCCCCAGCCACTCTGAGTGGCTCCCAACAGAATATTAAAAGCACGATAAAACATCAAACATCAGATGTCAAGGAAATAAACAACTATCTGACTTGTAGAAGTGAAGTTTTTAATGTTTGATGTTTTATCATGTTTTTAATATTCTGTTGGGCAGGGTATAAATAGTAAATTATTATTATTATTATTATTATTATTATTATTATTATTATTATTAT
>JAXCMG010000123.1:405006-425648 GCA_034642415.1 Podarcis siculus
ATTATTATTATTATTATTATTATTATTATTATTATTATTATTATTATTATTATTATTATCTGATTTGCATGTAGGGGATCCCAGTTTGAGTTTCTGCCATCTCCAGTTAGGGTTGAGAGAGTTTGGTTTGAACCCGTGGAAAGCTTCTGCAAATCGGTGTGGACAATATAGTGGTACCTCGGGTTACAGACGCTTCAGGTTACAGACACTTCAGGATACAGACTCCGCTAACCCAGAAATAGTACCTCGGGTTAAGAACTTTGCTTCAAGATGAGAACAGACATCGTGCGGTGGCAGGATGGTGGCAGCGGGAGGCCCCATTAGCTAAAGTGGTACCTCAGGTTAAGAACAGTTTCAGGTTAAGAATGGACCTCCAGAATGAATTAAGTTCTTAACCCGAGGTACCACTGTATTGAACTGGTGCAAGGCAGTTCCTATGTATGATTTTATATCTTTTTTACAAATTTCCCTTGGTAAAGGGTATATCTCAAAATGTGTTTGTAACCACATTTTCCCCCTTTTCTTTTCGTACTCTAGGGCTCCTCAAAACACATTGGCTACATTTGCATGTAACTCTAGGCCAAACAGACGGAGAAAGCAAGGGCTTGAAGGAGGAGGAAGTTAATGGCATAACAATTTGAAATAACTAGTCAAATTTGTGGATGTGGTTCTCTAATATTTATTTATTGCCCACATTTCAGTGGGCATTGGAAACAGATCATAAGTCTGAGGGATGGAGTCTTTAATTACTGTTTAATGAAGCTATGTAATAGAATGCTTTACATTTTTTTTTGTAGGTGTTGCAACAAACCAGTAAATTAATGGATTACTAGTGGTGAAGATGAGAACAATTTGTACCAATATTGCCACTATAGCTTCCTTTTACTGTAACACCATCATGTCATAAATGAATCTTGCTCAGATACATCATTTAAGCAAAATACGTTTCAGCTCAGAGAGTAGGATTATTAAACATCGGTTAATGTAAGGCCTTTAAAATAAGGTTAGCTTTTAGTGTCTGCATCTTAACATTTGTCATATAAATTAATCTTCTTGGCAGGATTATTTTTTCAGGATAATGGAATGAAATGTAGTGAAGAAAGTTTCCAAGGCTGGAAATTAACAGAATTTGTTTTAAATGTTTGTAAACTAATGTCCTAGTGAAGGCTGTTTAACCTCTATTTATTGTTGAGCTAATTATCTGACCTGACGGCATAATTTGGTGGCAACACAAGTGCTTTATCATTGGAAACGCTCAGTTTTGAGGGAATACTAACCTTAAAAAAAGGAAGCCCCAGTATTTTTCAATGAGTGCACTTTTTGTTTTGTCTTGTATACTGGTATAAGGCACGACCCTGAGATATGGGAGGCAAGATTGCTGGAAGTCCTTTATATTTCAAGGAATTTTGTGTGAGCCTGTCCTGAGAGACTGGCAGCTGGAAGGCCATGTGGGACATAGGTTCCATGAAGAGGTAGAGGGGAAAGGTAACGGTAAAGGACCCCTGGATGGTTAAGTCCAGTCAAAGGCAACTATGGTGTTGCGGTGCTCATCTTGCTTTCAGGCCAAGGGAGCCGGTGTTTGTCCACAGACAGCTTTCCGGGTCATGTGGCCAGCATGACTAACCTGCTTCTGACACAACAAGACACCGTGGCAAAAACCAGAGCACACGGAAATGCCGTTTACCTTCCCACCACAGCGTTACCTATTTATCTACTTGCACTGGTGTGCTTTCAAACTGCTAGGTTGGCAGGAGCTGGGACTGAGCAACAGGAGCTCATCCCATTGCGGGGATTCAAACCACTGACCTTCTGAGCGGCAAGCCCAAGAGGCTCAGTTGTTTAGACCACAGTGCCATCCTCATGGCCATATGGAAGTGCCAGTTAAGGACAAGATCATGTTGAATGCAGCTACTGCAGCTTTTTTGTGTTAAGCTCCTTGGTATAGACACAAGCCTCCAATCTCATAGTCCCTTCCACTGGCAAAACAGAATTACAGCAATTCCTGAGGAGCTCTCCCTTGCCTTTCTCCAGCATCTTCTCTGGTGACATCAGCTGTAGATTCCAGGAATTCCATCGGGTCCCAAAAAGGTGGGTCTGTGATAGGATCTCCCCAACTTGTGGGATCTATGGTATGCTAGTGGTTCTTTCCCCAAACTATACCATTTAGAGACCAACAGGTTCAGCAGGCCTCCTGGTAGCTCCTTCTTCAGAAACCCTAGGATAACACACAGTGACCTGGTCCCTATGAAACTTATCTGAAGGGGACTGTGATAGTAGGGGGAGCTTCTTAGCCCACTGAACCTCCCTGCAAGTTCAGAGGCACAATTCCACCCACCCATCCTTCCTTCTCTAGCACAGCAGTCTCTTTCCCCCTAACCACTGTCTCTGTGCTGTCTTCTAGTCCTAGGTGATAGCAGCTGTTCCCTGCCCCATCTATGTTTGGCTGGAATGACTGAGTTGCAGTTCTCGGTCCTATAGAAGCAGATTAGGGAATGAGGCAGATGACCCCCTGTGGGGTGTATGAGGTTACCATAACTTCCATCATAGTGCTTCAATATGCTGATGACAACGTAGTGTGTGCACACTCAGAGGATGACCTCCAAACCATCTTTAATACAGTGGTACCTCGGGTTAAGTACTTAATTCATTATGGAGGTCCGTTCTTAACCTGAAACTGTTCTTAACCTGAAACTTTAGCTAATGGGGCCTCCTGCTGCCGCTGCGCTGCTGCTGCGTGATTTCTGTTCTCATCCTGAAGCAAAGTTCTTAACCCGAGGTAATATTTTTGGGTTAGCGGAGTCTGTAACCTGAAGCATATGTAACCTGAAGCGTATGTAACCCGAGGTACCACTGTATATTTGTAGAAGCTTATAAAATGATTGGCCTGTCGCTCAACAGACAAAAAACCAAAGTGCTGCACCAACAAGCACAAAACAACCCCTCTGTAGTGCCACAAATCCAACTTAATGGTGTAACGTTGGAAAATGTCAATGACTTTCCTACCTGGGCAGTTATCTTTCCACAAGGGCCGACACTGATGTCGAAATCCAGCATTGCCTGAACTCTGCAAGTGCAGCTTTCTCCCGATTGAAGTGCAGAGTATTTGAGGACTGGGACATTTGCAGGGAAACCAAAATGTTTGTTTACAAAGCTGCTGTACTACCAACCTTACTGCACACTTGCAAAACACGGATTACTTATAAATGCCATCTCCAGCTCCTCGAAAGATTCCATCAATGGTGTCTCCGAAAATAATTACATATCACTTGGGAAGACAGGCAAACTAATGTCAGTGTACAGGAAGAAGCAAAGATCACCAGTATCAAAACAATGATTCTTCAACATCAGCTTAATTGGACTGGTCATGTTGTTCGGGTGCCTGATTATCGTCTTCCAAAGCAACTTCTCTATTCCAAACATAAAAATGGTAAGTGTAATGCTGCTGGTCAAAAAGAGGTTTAAAGGCAAATCTTTAAAAATGTAGCATAAACACCGACAACTGGGAAACACTGGCCTGCAAGTACTCCAATTAGAGAACAGCCTTTACGAAAGGTGTCTTGGACTTTGAAGACACTCAAACTCAGGACGAAAGGGAGAAACGAGCTAAGAGGAAGGCATGTTTGGCAAACCCTCACCATGATCAACTCCTACCCAGAAACCTATGTCCCCACTGTGGAAGGACGTATGGATCCAGAACTGGCCTCCACAGTTACCCACAGACACACCGTTAAGACCGTGCTCATGGAAGACAATCTTATTCGGCTATGAGTGATCACCAAAGAAGAATGTATGGGGTGTTCAGAGAGGGGCAGTATCTCCTTCTGGGGTAGTTTGATCCCTATCCTGTACTCAACAAACTCGAACCACACAAAAGGATATTAGGAGGTTAAACAGCAAGGTTGGTGACTGGTCCTGGGGACAGTCCCAAGGACCAGCTAGAGAGGACTGGAGGACTGGGTTCAGCCCCTGCATCTGAAGTTTCCCATCTCTGTTCAACAGACTGACAGCCCCATGGAAAATATTGGCATCCAGTATGTAAATTGAATGCAACTGCACAATAGCCCACTATTTTGGGAAACCCAGCCTGATAGCATTACTGGGAAACTGTGACCCCATTACTGATTCTGAGTTGTCACAAAAGATTCTTCAGTTTTGCCTATTTCTTTGTGAAATAAACATTCTACTCTGTCACATCAATGTGGCATGCTGCATGATGGGGAATCCTGTCATCCATTTTTGTCTTTTCTAACTTTTCCACTGCTGGCAAAACCTTGAAAACGTATTTTGGCATGTGTTGTGTTTTTGTTATAGACGAGAGATGACTTTTGCTTCTTCTTTTTTTAAAAATAAAAGAATAAAAGGACTTTACAGCTCAATAAAACTTAACGCATGTGGGGTTTTTATTTGAAACTTCCTTTCTGTGGCTACAGTGATATGATTGAGGTATTAAAATATTTAGAATGTGGTTATGGAACATTACTCTTTAATGGTACATGCATCTCTCTATGTGCTCCCCGTACTTTGAGAAATTGAGCAAGGCTCTTAAATAAAACAAACACTGAATATGTTAAATGGATTGTAGGAGTATGCCTTGAAACCCTTTGCACTGATCATTTGATACAACATGGGAACATCTTAAAAAACAAAACAATTCTTAAGATTCATAAAGTGAATTTTGATTTCAGCATTAGTGAGGTAATTTCCCATGGGGAGGGAAGTTGTGATATGAAAAGGGGTTACTGGTGCAAAAGGCTATGGAATATACTTTGTGGGTCAGTGCAAAATGCAGTCTTGAAAAATTTGCAGGAAAATGGGATATGTGCTAAATGTCTTTGTCAGGAGACATTTAAGGGACACTTAGCATTGCCTATTCTGTGAAAAAGAAGGTAGAAATAAAAGACTGTAAATTTAAAGAGATTGCAGTGGTACCTCTGGTTACGTACTTAATTCGTTCTGGAGGTCCGTTCTTAACCTGAAACTGTTCTTAACCTGAAGCACCACTTTAGATAATGGGGCCTCCTGCTGCCACCGTGCCGCTGCTGCTAGATTTCTGTTCTCATCCTGAAGCAAAGTTCTTAACCCAAGGTAATATTTCTGGGTTAGTGGAGTCTGTAACCTGAAGTGTATGTAACCTGAAGCGTATGTAGCCAGAGGTACCACTGTAATTGGAGTATTGTATATAAAATACTAACAGGTTGCCTCTGTTAATCTGCAGGCAGATAGATGGACTGGATAGATTTCATTCTTAACAGCAAGCATTATATACATCAACAAGCAAGCACTTTGATCTGCCACTTGGAAGCCCTCAAGACGTGGCAAAGTGACACCTCCAGGTAGCCTTAGTTTGCATGACCCTCTGGCCATCAGCCCGTGCATGAGCTTCAAAGAACTTGGCCCAACACCATCTGATTTATAGATAGCTAACCTGTTAGCCTGTGTGGTTTGCCTGACTGACTGCCTGCTACTAGCTACATACAGATTATTCATTAGCCACATCGCCCATGCCTCATGTTCTCCAAACAATGTCTAACATCAAAGAAGGTCAGATGGTACCCAACACGATCACTTCCTTCCAACAGATTAGGACATTAAAGGCTATTCTTTAGCGATCGAAGAGCTTAGGGGGGCGGGGGAAGGAAGGAACAGGGGGCAGGAAGAGGGCAACTGAGTTCGATCACTAAACTCCTCGAAATACAAATATCTTTCAGATAGATTTCCCATTCAACAATGAGCTGCACATGGAGTATCTTGTACAGTGGTACCTCAGGTTAAGAGCTTAATTTGTTCCGGAGGTCCATTCTTAACCTGAAACTGTTCTTAACCTGAAGCACCACTTTAGCTAATGGGGCCTCCTGCTGCCGCTGCGCCACCGAAGCACAATTTCTGTTCTCCTCCTGAAACAAAGTTCTTAACCTGAAGCACTATTTCTGGGTTTGAGGAGTCTGTAACCTGAAGCGTATGTAACCTGAAGCGTATGTAACCTGAGGTACCACTGTACTTGGTATGTTGACTATTTTTTGTCTTTATCACGGAATGTTAATGCTTTATCTTTTAAGCCACTCTGTGATTTCTGGGAAGAGACTATACGAATGAAGATAAAACAGCAATAACAGTAGTAATAAAATCTATAGATACACATTTAAACAAAACAGTTTTTAAAGTGGAGCAATTGCTAAGAACATGCTACATGCTAAAAGCCAGCGTTCTTCTTCCTCTCACATAGCTGTCTCTGTGTTCTTTAAATAACCAAGTATCGTTACCTCCAGGAGGGTTTCCTGTACTGTGTAACTAGAAACTTCAATTAATTTTTCCATTTGCATCTATCACTATCAGTAATTATAATTCCATAACCTTGACTAATCTCTTTTTGATTGTGCTGTTCAGATCATTGTACGTCTTATCTCTTTAGCAGAGAGCGTAAGAACTGCTTCTTGAAACTCGACCAGCGGCCCACCTAGTCATTAACTGTAGCAGCAACCATTACGATAAGACCTGCAAGCTACTAAACGTGCCATGATGTCGAGACCTCTCTTATGAGGGTCCTGTGACCCATGCTGCAACTCTGTACACAAGGCTGTGGTAGAGGGCAGTACATAACACAGTGGTCCCCACAGAGCTTTGCCTCAGCTGTTTTGTTTTTCATATGCAATCCGGAGGCGAATGGTTATAGGCTCAAACTGTTCCTGAAATAGTCTAAGCTAGTTGAAGATGGTTCAATTAATTTGGCAAGGGTTGGAAAATGGTTGTTGATTCCCAAACTGCATAGAAATTTATTTATGTACAGTGTGCTACTACAGCAGCAAGAATGCTACTCGCCCCAGAATGGAAAGAAGCAGAAGTCCCAGCAAAGGAAGAATGGATACAAAAAAATTATGGAATATACAGAAATGGTGAAGCTTACTGGAAGAATAAGAAATCAAGATAACAAACTTTTTATTAAAAGAATGGAAATGGTTTATTGAATATTTACAGATAAATAGGAAACAGATAAAAACATTGGCAGGATTACTGAAATAACCTGCAGTTTCATAAGAGTACGGTATATATTTAAAGTAGATAAATAAATGAGCAAATTAAATGAATTTGGATATGCAGAAAACATTAAAAATTAACTTTAAGGAATCGCAGAAAGAGGGGGGGGGGAGGAAGCCAAGTTTCGAAATGTTAAAATGATTGTAAAATTTTTCAAAATGTATAAACCTTAAAATTATATTTTTTTAAAAAAAAAATGAAAATGGTTGTTTATTCTCAAGCCCAGGGTGCCAACTTGAATAAAATGTTGGAGGGCCCAGATGAGGCCTGCCCTGCATAATCAATCACATGACATGGCATGCACGCACCATTTGAATGGCAATGCCCATCAACTTTGGGGGGCCCAACTCCCTCAAATATTTTATTGGGTGTGTGTGACAGGACCTCAGCTGCTAGGAGTTGACTCCTATGCCCCACCCCCTGATAATTTCACAAAACAAGGTGTAAAGGACAGATCGACAGGTGGCAGGCATTCAAAAGTGAGGGTAAAAAAGGTAAAGGGACCCCTGACCGTTAGGTCCAGTCGCAGACGACTCTGGGGTTGTGGTGCTCATCTCACTCTATAGGCCGAGGAGCCAGTGTTTGTCCACAGACAGCTTCTGGGTCATGTGGTCAGCATGACTAACCCGCTTCTGGCGAACCAGAGCAGTGCATGGAAACGCCTTTTACCTTCCCGCTGGAGCGGTACCTATTCATCTACTTGCACTTTGATGTGCTTTTGAACTGCTAGGGTGGCAGGAGCTGGGACTGAGCAACGGGAGCTCACCCTGTTGTGGGGATTTGAACCGCCGATCTTTCAATCAACAAGCCCAAGCAGCACAGTGGTTTAACCCACAGCGCCACCCGCGTCCCATAACAGTGAGGGTAAGGGCAGCTTAATGCCAGTTCCAGCAAGAGGAGTCTGGGAGCCTGTGCCCTTTCCCCTTCTGCCAGGGACTCCTAAACTAAGTGATTATATCACATTGTCTCCAGCCTTGTGCATCTCTCATGTTCTCATGAAAATGCATGCTATCTGAAACCCTGTAGAGCCATGGCCAGTAAGTACAGGGAGTGCTTCCTAAGCTAGACAGAAGGCAGCGTCTTGTGTTATTTTGGGGGCTCTGTGACTCACTGCCTGTGTATAATTTCATTTTTCTCCTTGCAATCCTTGTGCCTTTTATGGCTTTCTTTTTTTGTATTACATGTAGAATGGAGGCCACTTTAAGACTTTGTATTTTTTAATAAAAGTGCTCATGGCAGCAAAGGGAGCGTGCTGTGAACTTTAGAGAAGAACAAAAACCTCCCGGCCTTATTTTATTGTTAATAAATGCGGCAAATATTTCAGAGATGTAAAGCTAATGTTTTGAGGGTCTCAAAGTTCATCTGTGCTTCCTTTCACAACCCGAGTTCCTCTGCTGAAACAAGTAATATTTGCTCTCATAAAGTTACCTTCAGTGACAATACGAGAAAACAAATCTATGCATTAATAGACATAATAGAGATTTACAAAGTTATGAATTGGGTGAAATAAGATACATTTTTCTTCCTCTTTCATAATAATAGAACTCAGGTTCACCTAATGCTTTGCACAATATGTAGCTAATTCTGGAATTGCCTGCCATAAAATATGGTGATGACTACTGGTCCGGAAGGAAGGATTAAAAAAAAAAAAAGATTAATGGAGGATAAGTTTATATAGAGAGTATCTATTAGGCTACAATTCTAAGCACATTAACTAGGCAGTAGGGATGGGGGAGAAATCGGATTCTATTAACATGTGTTACGGCAAAATCTGGGTGCGAGGCTGCTCTGCCACCCAGCTCATCGGACTAAGTCCGTGGGTCCCTGCGGAGGAAAATGAGCTCAGCCGGAGACAGGAGCAAGCAGCAGAAGATCCAAGTTTATTGCGCAACAGGTTCAAGGCGAGATTGAACCCCGAGAATGGGGCGACATAAACTTTTAAAAGTTCCTTCCAAGTCCCAGAATACAGTGCTAGAAACGTCATGAATACATAATGAGAAGGTTGGGTTTCACGGGTTGCATCATGAATATTTTACACACGTCATGAATATGTTTACAGAGAGGTGGGGTTACACTGATTAACATTTAAGACAAGGGAGGGGGAATGTGCAGAGTGAGGGATATACATAAATAAACATTTCTTGAGTACCGGTGGTGGCAGGACAATGGGACAGTGATATGCATCGTCTGCCACCTGGTATTGCCCGGAGGAAGGGTTAGGCAGGACGATCTGACAGGATTAAGAAGTTCCTGTGTACGTGCCCTGCCGCTTCAGGGATTATGGAGGTCGGGGCGCCATCATGGAGTCCAAAGGGAGCTGAGTTGAATGACACCAAGAGCTAGGAAATCGGAGTTATGGTTGATTTTATATCAATTTCCAAAGGTTTTCTATGCTTTCTGACCTATTCCGTATTGGTGATCAAAAGCGAAACAAAATGGACACATTGTAGCAAGAATGGATACACTCACGTTAGGAATAGGGCGGGAGAAAGGCATAGGAAAGATGGGGCTTATTCCGCCCGCGTGAAGACAGGAAAGAGAGCCTTTTATTTACAAGGCAGGGGTACAGTGTGGTGCCTATGCAATGGTGCGGGGGCCCCTGCAGTGCCCAGCCGGCCTCGAACCCCTTCAGGGAGCGGTGGGGAAGGATGGGTACCCCCCCCCTGTTCCTTCCGTATCACATGCAATGGTGAAGCTAAGAAATATGAACTTTTAAAGGCAATATGAGGACCAAAAGCGAGCCATCCTGCAAAATTTGCACTTATCTGAATTTTGCAATGCAGTTCTTAAAATGTTTCCCAAAAAATACATTTTTTGGGGGGGGAGAAGTGTGCATCAGATGAACACAATAGTGAAAAGAACATAAAAAGTGTACAAATGGGACTGTTCACTATTGGAAGAATATAGGAGGCAGGGAAAGGACTACTGAAATGTGCGCTACATAGGTCTACCTTTGAAGGTGACTCAGAAACTACAACTAATCCAGAATGTGGCAGCAAGATGGGTGACGTTTCTGAGTATAATTCAAAATGTTAGTGCTGACCTTTGAAGCCCTAAACGGCCTCGGCCCTGTATACCTGAAGGAACATCTCTACCCCCATTGCTCAATCCAGACACTGAGGTCCACCTCTGAGGGTCTTCTGGTGGTTCCCTCACTGCGAGAAGTGAGGTTACAGGGAACCAGGCAGAGGGCCTTCTCGAGAGTGGTGCCCGCTCTGTGGAACACCCATCAGATGTCAAGGAAATAAAGAACCTCACAACTTTTAGAATACTTCTGAAGGCGACTCTTCAGTTTTTAATCTTTGATGTTTTATTATGTGTTTATATGTATTGGAAGCCACCTAGAGTAGCTGAAGCAACCCAGCCAGATGGGTGGGACTTTATTATTATTATTATTATTATTATTATTATTATTATTATTATTACCAGGGAGCACCCAGTTGCTTGTTCCAGAGCAGGGATGGATATCCTGTGGCCTACCAGAGGTTGGTGGACTACAGCTCCCATCAGGCCCAGCCAGCATGGCCATTGGTCAGGGATGATGGGTTCAACAGCACCTGGTGGTCCACAGGCCTCCCATCCTCAGTCTAGACAATAGCTGCTTCAAATATAAGAGAAGAGGTATTCTGTCAATCATGGTTTCTGTCATCACTGCAGCATTTGATTGGCCAAGCATAAAAGAACAAGATGATCCCAAAAGCAGGCCTGGTGTGCAGGTTAGTGCCTAACTGAATGGTGCAACAAGGATTAATTTTTTTTTTTTAAGTATTGGTTCAGGTGGTGGGCTGACATTATTTGAGCTCTGTTTCCAACCTCAAATGCCTTGGGCTGGTACCGCAGGGCTGAATTTCGCATACTTGATTTGAACTAACCAGTCAATTTTTTTCTTCAACCACCCAATGCTCTTTTCACTTTGCAGCAGAGCTCAGTTTAGATTGCAAATGGATTGCTGTGGAATATTAAAACCCGCTGATTCGGTTAATGAAAAAGAGAGAGTCATAGAAACAGAGTGTGTCAAACCTTTGAGCTGTAATGCAATGTTAAATGAAAGTGAAAATACTGGCAACAGATAAAGTCGCTTCGCCGTCGAAGCTTTCACTCCTGGCTATTAGCCAGACAGGTGCTTCTTTTCTCTAAGTTTGCACCAGCCACACTGTGTTCAATTTCTTTCATTTCCACTCAGCCTAAGGATGTCTACAGATGTGCATTATCTGAGCAGCAAAGCAGCCCTGGGAGCAAAATCACCATGCTCTGGTAGGATGAACAATTTTCTCTGCAGGGCTAAGTGCAGCAAAACCTGGTGTTTGCATGGGAAGCTAACTGATGACGTCATTGATTTGTACAAACCACTTCTCCTCCCCTCCCAATATTGCATTTAAGACACATCAACATGTTTTATACATGTTTATTTCAAAGGAGACAAATATTCAGCAGGAATTTCATTGCCATGTGTATATAAAGGTAAAGGTAAAGGGACCCTTGACCATTAGGTCCAGTCGTGCCCGACTCTGGGATTGCGCGCTCATCTCGCTCTATAGGCCGAGGGAGCCAGCGTACAGCTTCCGGGTCATGTAGCCAGCATGACAAAGCCGCTTCTGGTGAACCAGAGCAGCACACGGAAACACCATACACCTTCCCGCCGGAGCGTACCTATTTATCTACTTGAACTTTATGTGCTTTCGAACTGCTAGGTTGGCAGGAGCAGGGACCGAACAACAGGAGCTCACCCCGTCGCGGGGATTCGAACTGCCAACCTTCTGATCAGCAAGTCCTAGGCTCTGTGGTTTAACCCACAGTGCCACCTGAGTACCGCCATGTGTATATACAGCACTTAAAAACATGGTGAAAGCAAGGGGTGTGGAACGATCTTTTCAGTGCAAAACTAGGCTCACATACACTGATAGAACATACACTGTGATTGATGGGGGCCCCAGGTAAGCCACACATAATTGATCACATGATAACATGCATGCACACAACTTGAATGACAATCCCTATCAACTTTGGGGGGGCTTGGCCCTCTCAGATATTTTATGGGGAGGCTGAAGACCCCTCAACCCTTAGGAGGTGGCTCCTATGCACTTTAATGGCTTTTGGACACACCCTACATTTACAGATTAAATTTTGTACCCACCCTTTCTCTTTCAAAGCAGTTTTGTGTCCAAAAACAGACTGCGCTGAAGGGCTTAAAGGGGGAAATGTCACTTCTACAGAACTCTGCCACCCATAGCTGATCACCTCGGAGAAAAATCTGCAACAATGAAGTGTTTTAATTCACAGAAAAATCCTAAGGAGTTGAAAAGGGATAAGCCTTTCAATTGCTGGGTTGTTACACTGTGCCAAAATCAAATATTCTTCATATGTCTTGCTTCATAAAACACATTACCTCCAGACACCTAGTCGAAAAATGGAACTTTGTATTTCATTCTTTCTTATATAAAAAAAAACACAACAAAATTAAAGATGATGCCAGATGTTCTTTTCACATCTAGTAGATTGATCAGAAGCTCTTACTGAGAAAAAACATCCAGACCATTAGCAGCGAAAGGAGGTGGGCCATTAAGGTGAAAACCGTTGCTGAAAAAAACTCTTAGCAGAAAAACTGAAAACTAGACAGCAGTATCGATCATGCACGAAACCTTCTGGAAAGCCTGAGATTTAAAAGGTATTTATTGCTAGTTAAACGTTGGCTGATTTCCATCGCATCGTATGTGGTATTAATTTTTCAGTGGTTGCGTAAGCCATCAATATATCAATGGTGTTTCATTTGCAGCTGTTAATCACATACTGTCCCTTCCCAGGAGGAGGGGAAAACCTGTCTAAGTTACCTGCCTCCATGCACACACTCTTGAGACAGACCTGCTGTGTTCTCAAACTGTCTTTCACCTATAGAGGGAAACATGCACAACACACCAAATTAAAGCTTCCATCCAGATCCAGTTTTCTTTTGCTCTGACTCTTATACCACTCTGACTTGAGGATCATAACAACTGACAACATTTTTCGCTTGGAGGCAGAAAAAGATCTGGACTATGAGTTGGAGTCGCTTGGGGGGGGCATGCAAACCTATCTCTGATGTGCGACAAGAGATCTGTGCAAGGCGCACTTAAACCATGTACAGTGGTACCTCACGTTAAGAACTCAAATTGTTCTGGAGGTCCGTTCTTAACCTGAAACTATTCTTAACCTGAGGTACCACTTTAGCTAATGGAGCCTCCCACTGCCGCCGCACGATTTCTGTTCTCATCCTGAAGCAAAGTTCTTAACCTGAGGTACTATTTCTGGGTTAGCGGCATCTGTAACCTGAAGCGTCTGTGTGATGGTCTAGGAATCTGATTCAGAGGCTGAACCTGAGGAATCCCAGCCTGCACAGGAGTCCCCGCCTCCAGGGCCGGCTGAGCCGGGGCAGGGGCTTGAATCTGAAGGGCCCTCATCTGTGCCGGATCCTCAGGAGCAGACACCAGCTGAATCTGCTCTGGCTCCGGAGGTGATCGAGGACCCATTGCCTGCACGTGCTCCTCTCCCAGCCCTGTCAGGGGAAGGTGAGGTTGCCTCTGGGTCCAGTAACCCTCCAGCCTCTCCTGAGCTGCAGAGGCTCAGGGCAGAGAGGCGGAGGGAACTAAGTTCTCGCAGGAGGAGTGCTCACCTCCAGGCCAGGGGAGGCGAGGCACCTGTGGACCAGGGCCGCCCTATGCCTCGGCAGAGATAAAGGCCAGCCCGCCCAGTCCCAGGTTGCGGGAGCAACATCGTTGGTAACCTGTTCCTGCCGGCACCCTGACCAGCTCTCCTGAGTTCCTGACCACGCCCGACTCCTCGCTTTGGACCTTGCTTCGCCCTGACGGACAGCCTCCTTACCCTCAACCTAGGACTGGACTTATACCACGCCACACGGTAAACCACCACCCCCGGACCAGCACAGTCTGTAACCTGAAGCATCTGTAACCCGAGGTACCACCTTATATTTGTAGGGTTTTTCTTTTTTTAAAAGCCAGGATGTTTCAAGTGACCTCTTCTCCAAAAGGAAGCCCAATCTGGTATCCAAAGAGAAAAGATGTAAACGAACTCTTAACAGCTGGTCAAAATATCCCTTCAAGCCCCAGATCACCCACAGCGGCTTTTAGGAGAGGCAAAGCATTTGCTTAATGTTTACACTGAAATCAATGGGGCTCAGAGTTGCTTAACTTTCACTAGATCACACCCATGTCATTTAACTGCTGGCTTTGTGGGCCACAGGTGTGAGCAGTAGCAGTTAAGCCAAGCTTTTTAAAATGACTCCCTAGAGAGGTCCACCTGCTCCCTTCCCTTTTAAGCCTCTTATCTTGGTACAGGCTTTTAATAAGTGGTCATTTTATTTAGTTTTAACTGTCGAGGTGCTTAATGCAGGCTGCTTACTTGCTAGCTTGTCCATTTTTTATTTTATTGAGTATCTTTTTATTGCTGGCTGCTGTTTTTATACCGCATTATTGCTATTTGAAACCTCCATTTGTTGTATTTTTGTTCTGTGTATTTGTGTGTGTGTGTGACTCTATCTATCATCTGTTTATCTATCGTCTGTCAACATTGCTTTTGCAAAAGAAATTGACATTCCATTCCATGTCAGTTTTGCATGTTTTCAATGTTAAGTCTGTTCTGCCCTGTTTCTTGTGGGTTAAAAAACAGCACACAAAAAAATCACAATCTGCCATGCTCAGCCCCCTTCAGAAGTACCAGCTTTATTTATCTTACTTGCCCAGTTATTATTATTATTATTAGTAGTAGTAGTAGAATTTATATACTGCCCTATGCCCGGGGGTCGGAGGGCAGTTCACAGAATAAAATCAAGATATAGAACCACAAAATACATAATAAAATAAAGGTAAAGGGACCCCTGACCATTAGGTCCAGTCGTGACCGACTCTAGGGTTGCGGTGTTCATCTCGTTTTATTGGCCGAGGGAGCCGTCATACAGCTTCCGGATCATGTGGCTAGCATGACAAAGCCGCTTCTGGCGAACCAGAGCAGCGCATGGAAACGCCGTTTACCTTCCTTACCTATTTATCTACTTGCACTTTGACGTGCTTTGGAACTGCTAGGTTGGCAGGAGCTGGGACCGAGCAATGGGAGCTCACCCCATCGCAGGGATTCGAACCGCTGACGTTCTGATCGGCAAGCCCTAGGCTCTGTGGTTTAACCCACAGTGCCCCCCGTGTCCCTTACATAATAAAATATGTATAATAAAATAATTAAAGCTCACCATGCTAGGGATGAAAAGCAGGGGAGGAGTGTGAATGAAATGTCTGGTGGCTGGCTGGAAGCTCCCTATGTCTGCTCTGTTCTAATCCTATTTCCTCTGCCAGCCTAGAGACTTACAAAGTCTTCTCTAGCGTCGCAGCATCAGAGGTCAGTTGAACTGGACGGCCAGGGGACTAAACTGGAGACCTTCTGCACTCAGAATACTTGCTCTGTCACTGAACTTTCAATACACTGACATGCTTTCTCCATGTGCTCTTATCTCGTATGCCTCTGTGTACCTTCTGAATTTATGTCCACATTTGACTGTCCATTGTTGCTTTCACTTTGTTCCGCTTACAATGCATTGCCAGCGACTCACCGGTTCATAACATGCTTTGAGTGATCATTTACAGAGAAAAGGAAATGATTTCTTCCCTACACCAGAAGGTGCCACTGCAGCACTCACTGACAACTGCGTTATTCAGTTTGGCTGTGTGCGGCAGCTGATGGGATGCCATTGGAGCTGCTATTACAGTTTCTAGCAAAGGTTGCTGAAGTTTTGTGATGTTTTAAAAAGCACACAAAAACCGAAAATGAAATTTCTTTATTTTTACATTGTAATTCTTAGGGAGTAAAAGTAAAACACAAAAGCCTTTGTGTATAACCTTGTCACTGATCACATAAATTAGGTGCCCCAATTGTGGTACCCTGCAGGGACCAGCTGTAGGGATGCGGGTGGTGCTGTGGTCTAGACCACAGAGCCTCTTGGGGTTGCCAATCAGAAGGTTGGTGGTTCTAATCCCTGCAACAGGGTGAGCTCCCATTGCTCTGTCCCAGCTCCTGCCAACCTAGCAGTTCAAAAGCATGCCCGTGCAAGTAGCTAAATAGGTACCGCTGTGGCAGGAAGGTAAATGGTGTTTCTGTTCTCTCTGGCTTCCGTCATGGTGTTCCGTTGCGCCAGAAGTGGTTTAGTCATGCTGGCCACATGACCTGGAAAGCTGGCTCCCTTGGCCTGAAAGCGAGATGAATGCCACAACCCCATAGTCGCCTTTCCCTGGACTTAACCATCCAGGGGTCCTCTACCTTGCTTTTTACCTTACCCTGCAGGCATTTTGGACTACAGCTCTCATCATTACAAACCATTAGCCATGCTGATTCGAGCTGAGAGGAGTTTCAGCCCAACAAATTTGGGGAGGACTGATATAAATCAGTATGTTTTTAGACATGCTACAAATATTCATGCTTTGTAGTATCAGATATGAATAATCTATAGGGCCAAGTTGTTCTTTATATGTTCCTTCAGCTGCTGTCCAGCCAGACCTACCTTGCTATCTGACTGGCTAAGCCATGCTCAGGCTGTTGTGGGCGCCTGTCTTTTGGAAACCATGCTCCGGATAACTAGAAGTTTTACAAACATGTAAACTTTTCTTATATGGACTTTGATGAAGTTTAACAAATGCTTTTTTGTGGTCTGGTGTTTCCAGGAGAAGGGTGCACAAAGCTCAGGGCTTTTTTTCCTGCTGGAACTCACTGGAACTTAGTCCCAACAACTCTCAGGTGGCTACCATTGCCATCCTCAGAAAACGAGGGAGGTGTTCATGGTGAGTTCCGGCACCTCTTTTTGTAGAAAAATAGCACTGATGAAGCATCAACGGGATGTAAAAATTCTTGGTAAACAGGCCCCTGTGCCAGGTACTCCGTATTCCAGACTTAACATTCATCCTTCCCACATGAAAAGAGATCTCATAAAGAGATCTCATTTAGAATCCCCTGAATCCTTAGACTTCCCAGCTCCCCTCCATGATTACCATTATCAAACTTTTCCTGCTGCATCACATCATTTCTCTATTTTTCTTTCAATAGTCCATTTTACCTTAGTTTTTAATACATTACAAGCATTACTCAAATCCTGCCAAAGTTTTTAGCTGACTACAGTGTTCTCTTAAATAAATTATAAAAAATTTCCATTCCTTCTTAAGGTTTCTATCTTCCTGGTTTCTGATTTTCCTGGCCATTTCCGCCATTTCGGCATAGTCCATCATCTTCATCAGCCATTCATCTCTGGTCAGGATTTTTTCTTCTTTCCATCTCTGGGCCAGTAGTAACCAACATTAAACACACAGGTCACCAATTTGGACATAACAGGTAACACTGGTTTAAAGAGACCAAAATCACAGTGCCAAGATGATTGGTGGGGGTGAGCAAGGAATGGATGGTATGCAAGCCTGATATTTATTCCATACCTAATAAAATATTGGGGATCGGGTGGCGATGTGGGTTAAACCACAGAGCCTAGGATTTGCCGATCAGAAGGTCGGCGGTTCGAATCCCCGCCACGGGGTGAGCTCCCATTGCTCAGTCCCTGCTCCTGCCAACCTAGCAGTTCCAAAGCACGTCAAAGTGCAAGTAGATAAATAGGTACCGCTCCGGCGGGAAGGTAAACGGTGTTTCCATGCGCTGCTCTGGTTCGCCAGAAGCGGCTCAGTCATGCTGGTCACATGACCCGGAAGCTGTACTTCCTCGGCCAGTAAAGCGAGATGAGCACCGCAACCCCAGAGTCGGCCACGACTGGACCTAATGGTCAGGGATCCCTTTACCTTTACTTTAATAAAATATTTGGGAACGTTGCATCTGAACTGGCCCAGAGTGAAATGGTACCGAAAGTTAAATGGATCTGTGTTGTACCTAAGCTAAAGGAATCATTCCCTTCACAGGCTCTGCATGGAGAGCAATGCTTATAACTGGGATGTATTAAAACACAACTGCATCTTAAGTCCACTGTTTTGGTTGTTGTTGCTTTTTTTTTACAATTTAAGAATATCAGACCATCGATGTGCCCCTATTTTCCAGGGACAGGCCGTCCTGGTTTCTGATTGGATCCCAGAATGTCCTGGGATATCAAAGAGCAGGCCTTTCATCCTTTCTGTCAATCTTGCTTCCCTCCTAAGGAAAATTTTGCCCAACTGAGAACCACAATATGACCACAGTTAGAGACCCTTCAGAGTCAGGGCAGCTGAAAATTACTTCTCATAGAAAACTGAACCAAAAAGCTTCTGTTCATGGGGATTCTGTTTCCCTATTCTTTTCCCTTCCCCCACCCCTCTCTGTGTGCTTTTAAGCTCTTCAGATAGTTTACCTCTTGGCGGCAACACTACTTACTAATGACAGAGGAGAAGAGCGAAGAAGGTGACTGAACAGACTTATTGACAGCCAAAAAGGCCTAAATTGATTATCCACAAAGAAATACAATAAGAGGAAGATGCTTCACTAAAAGCATATCCTTCGAACAAGCTCCCTATTAATTAATTGTTAGCCCCAGGAGATAATGTGGTGCCTAAACAAGAAATCAAACCATTGAAACCTAAAGGGAAAGTGTGTTGTGGGAGGCAGGGGCAAGAGAGTAGCTCGCTTGCCTTTTAATAACTCGATCAAAGGGTTTGTGTCGCCAAGTCGGCTGCGGAGTCTGTCTTTCCAAGATTCTGAGTGCACACTAAGTGCAGCCCATTTAGTCATCGTGTCTAAATGCTGGTGACAGCATGGGATGCCCCCCCTCCAGTAGCACTGCGATCAGACAAGGGCATTAAGTACTGAAGATGGTCCAGAAATCTGATTTGTATCATCTCTTGGTTTGGTAATTTTCTATGACCCACAAATATTCTGGGACGCAATCTCAGAGTTACTTCTAGCTATGTTGCATAAATAAATATCTTGAAGGGGGAAGTGGTGAGTGCTTACTTCTGTTTTGTGCGTTAACCTTTTGCTTTCTCAACTCAAGAGGAACTTCTTTGAATTTCTGCATTTTTGAAAATTCAATTAATACATTTTTTAAAGAAATGTTAACAGCAGTCTGCATCCACCTCCACAACCTGTTTCTTGACATCTATTGCAGATTGCGTATGCATGTACACTTGTACACAGGTAGGTATCACTCCATAGGCATTGGGACACAGGTGGTGCTGTGGTCTAAACCACTGAGCCTCTTGGGCTTGCCGATCAGAAGGTCGGTGGTTCGAATCCTTGCGATGGAGTGAGCTCCCATTGCTCTGTCCCAACTTCTGTCAACCTAGCCATTCAAAAGCATGCCAGTGCAAGTAGATAAATAGGTACTGCTGTGGCGGGAAGGTAAATGCCATTTCCGTGTGCTCTGGTTTCTGTTACGGTGTTCTGTTGCACCACAAGCGGTATAGTCATGCTGCCACGTGACTGGGAAAGCTGCCTGTGGACAAACACTGGCTCCCTCGGCCTGAAAGCGAGATGAGCATTGCAACCCCATAGTCACCTTTGACTGAACTTAACCTTCCAGCGGTTCTTTAGTATTATTATTTTTTTTTACTCCATAGGCATCCACATCCACAGTAGGGGCAGGGAATCCCTACAGCAATGAAACTATGTGTCAGAGACTGCCTCTAGGTCCCAGCTCACAAAGGACCAACGCTAGCCGGTAGAACTGTATAAAAGTCTTTATTGAAGTATAGTTTCCATTTCCAAATCCTAGCGTGCGTCTCTACATCTATTCCCTAGATCGGCGAAGTCCCATCTGATTCTCCGCCCCCTGTACACCAGTTTAAGACTCTAGCCTTACTCCACCTCTTGCGTCTCTCCTTTCGCCTCTGGGTCCTACCACCCCCCGGGGTCCCTTCCTTCCTGGACGCTTCGGATGCAGACCCTTCGGACTCCTCCCCCTCCTTTCGGCGGGCTTTAGGACCTGGCTCCCTTTCCGGGCTGCTCATTGCGCCTCCCTCTTGTACATTTGAACTTGGCGCGCGCGCGCTGTCTCCGACCCTCCTTTCTACCGTTTCCTCGCTCTCTGACGCAGGCGTGGCCAGCCCTGACTCACGTCCTTCCGCTGCCGGAGAGCTGCCTGGCGCCGATGCCTGGGACTCCTCCCCCCTACTGCTCTCCGGTGGGGAAGCTGGTCCCGATTTCCAGCTGCTGCTCTCTGGTGGGGAAGCTGGTCCGGATTTCCAGCTGCTGCTCTCTGAGTCCCCTCTGGCCCCTCCTTCCTGGGGTGTTCCTTTTGGCAACCCCCTAGCTCTGCCCACGGGAGCCCCTTTCTGTGAATCCTCCGATTCGCTGGAAAGACTTAGAGACCTCGGGCGGCTATCATCGCTCACTTCTCCCTCCGATTCCTCCCCATCCGTCTCTAATGAATCCTTTTCCTGCCCCTCTGCTCCTGAACCCCTGACACTATGATTCCTATCAGACTTCTCTGAATTCATAGAGCAACCTTCAGATATCTCAAGAGGGCTATATTTGTTATTGTTTTGTTTCGGTATTAATTATTTTGTGCTACTCTCCTGTATTTTTTATTTTGTGAACTGCCCTGAGATCTGAAGGGCAGTATATAAATTTGAAGAAGAAGAAGAAGAAGAAGAAGAAGAAGAAGAAGAAGAAGAAGA
>JAXCMG010000123.1:425658-456898 GCA_034642415.1 Podarcis siculus
GAAGAAGAAGAAGAAGAAGAAGAAGAAGAAGAAGAAGAAGAAGAAGAAGAGGAAGAAGAATGCCCTTCTATTTTTCTAATATCAGTGATTCCTTTTTTTCTGTCTGTGAGATCACACAAGAGTCATCCTCAACACTGCAGTTCCTGAGGCATCCATCAGGTTCAAAATTTTCCCTTGCCATATATAGTGATACCTCGGGTTACATATGCTTCAGGTTATATACGCTTCGGGTTACAGACTCCGCTAACCCAGAAATAGTGCCTCAGGTTAAGAACTTTGCTTCAGGATGAGAACAGAAATCATGGTCCACCAGCGGCGCAGCAGCAGTGGGAGGCCCCATTAGCTAAAGTGGTGCTTTAGGTTAAGAACCGTTTCAGGTTAAGAACGGACCTCTGGAACGAATTAAGTACTTAACCCGAGGTACCACTGTACACTAGTGGCCAAAATTGTGGAAACCTTTTGGAAAAAGTGTATTTCTGAGGTTTGATGACTCATAACACCATTTTGGGGGGTAATACCATAAAATTATATATCAATGGAAAGATAATTTAATGAAGAATGCAATGCAACAAAGTTTGTTCAGTTCATCTGTATTCTATCAAAAGTTCTAGCCAAATAACCAGAAAAAGGAAGCACAACTTGCTTAGGTTGATATGCAGTAGCTTTTCTTCATGTGAGTGTAGCCAATGAGCATGAGTGTTTAGAGAGCCAATCAGGTGTTATGAGCCATCAAAGCTCAGAAATACACCTTTTCCAAAAGGTTTCCACCATTTTTGGCTACTAGTGTATTTTCGTAACACAAAATGGAGAAACAAACCATTCCAGTATGAACGTTTTGTTGTTGTTGTTTAGATGTTTAGTCGTGTCCGACTCTTTGTGACCCCATGGACCAGAGCACTCCAGGCACTTCTGTCTTCCACTGCCTCCTGCAGTTTGGTCACACTCATGCTGGTAGCTTCGAGAACACTATCCAACCATCTCGTCCTCTGTCGTCCCCTTCTCCTTGTGCCCTCCATCTTTCCCAACATCAGGGTCTTTTCCAGGGAGTCTTCTCTTCTCATGAAGTGGCCAAAGTATTGGAGCCTCAGCTTTACGATCTGTCCTTCCAGTGAGCATTCAGGGCTGATTTCCTTAAGAATGGGTAGGTTTGATCTTCTTTCAGTCCATGGGACTCTCAAGAGTCTTCTCCAGCACCATAATTCAAAAGCATCAATTCTTCGGCTATCAGCCGATCTTTATGAACTTTAGATAACGCTATATGCCACAGATCTCTCTTTTAAAAAAAATACAAAACTATAGTGGTACCTCAGGTTAAGTACTTAATTCGTCCCAGAGGTCCGTTCTTAACCTGAAACTGTTCTTAACCTGAAGCACCACTTTAGCTAATAGGGCCTCCTGCTGCCGCCGCGCCGCCAGAACATGATTTCTGTTCTCATCCTGAAGCAAAGTTCTTAACCTGAGGTACTATTTCTGGGTTAGCGGAGTCTGTAACCTGAAGCGTATGTAACCTGAAGCATATATAACCCGAGGTACCACTGTACAGGAACAATTAATGCTGCAGGCTGAAATCCTATGCATACTTACTAGGGCCTAAGTCCCACTGAACCCAGTGGGACTTTCTTCTAAGCAGACATGCCAAGGATTGTGTTAGCAGTCACCTCATTTCTCTGATTTAGTTGGCCTTATTTTATGTCTTCTATTAATTTACTGAATTTAGCCACAGTTATTATCACTGTGAACAGCACTACCTAATGCATCATAATGACAGCTGAGAGAGGTACTGTAGTTGCTCTTACTTTAGATGGAGTCAGGCTGACTGAGTCTTGCTAATTCATTAGAATTTCTGTAATCCACCAATGTGGTTTAAATGAGCAAATCAAGATTTTGTACTCGCCCCCTCTTGGCAGTTAAACCATTGCCCTGGCAGGCTCATTTTAGAATAAAACCCTAGAATAAAACCCATGCATTTTCATGCATATTTTTTCATTTTATACATATTTTTGTGAGTAATTTCCCCAACTTTCACTAATTCACAGATTTGTATACTCGTTCTGTTTGCTTGAGTGTCTGCTTAATAAAATTTGGAGAAGTACGCATTCTGGAAGACATATTGGTTCAGTAGGTGTGAATTAGCTAGACCTGCATTCAAAAATGAATTGGATGACAGTGTGCAAAAGATATCGCATGAAAGAGAGAAGACCCTAAGTATTTCAAATTAGCCTTGGGCCTGGGTATCGTGGATTGCTATTTTCTCGTAACTCCGCTTCTTGCCCATTCTATTTTAAAAGATGTGACTATGTGACTTATGCATAATTCTGCCCTGAGATGACATATTTTAATTATGTTGTTGTTGGTTTGCATTATTGTCTTGTTTTATTGCGATTTGTTTTAATTTGTATTCCCTATATAAATTGTGTCAAGTTCATCTCTGAGTGCTATGTTTCACATCTGGAAAAAAACCCCAGCACATTTGTCAAAGGAGTGGAAAATTAGATCTCAACATTTGACTGAATAAAATGGTTTAATATTTATTATATTGAACTCACCATGTAGTTTTCTTATTCAAACATTTCTTATAAACATGGGGTAATATTCAGTATTAGTTCAAGCTTTGAACAGATCCATTGACATCAATAGATTAGAATTATTAATATTTATTTTTACTTTTTTAAAAAAAAATATACTTCTCAGGTTTATACATTTCACTGATTTTACAATCATTTTAACATTTCAAAACTTGACTTCCTTTCCCCTCTTTCTCTGGTTCCTTAAATTTATATTTAAGATCTTCTGCATATCCAAATTAACTTAATTTGCTCATTTATTCATCTACTTTACAGATATACTCTTATGAAACTGCAGGTTGTTACAATAATCCTGCCAATTTTCTTATAGCGTGTTCTCCTTCATGGAGAGCACGTGTTGCGGTGGGGTCTGCTGAGCCACCCCTCTGTTACCAGGCAGGGTCTCTAAAGATGGCCTGGGGCAGTGATTGGTTCACTGGGTTGCTGGGGTGAAAGTTATGTTGCAATTTTGGTGGGAGGGGTAAAATGTTTAAGTACTCTGCACGCAGCCTGGAGCTTTCTCTTTGCTGCGTGCAACGGATCACCCGCCCACCCGCCCTTGAGTAAGGGGTTGTTGCATTGACCTTGCTATGCCTGCCATGGGGTCGTCTGCCGTTGGGGCAGGGGCCTGGTAGGAATTTTGTCCATCTGGCTGATTGGCTGGGCCATTTGGTTTTTGCTTACTGCGTAGCAAATCGTCACAACTTGTAAGGTTGCGGTTAGGCATTGGTTATAAATTAGTGGAGAAGGGGTTAGGATAGGCTGTGCCTGCCCCTCCATGGTTGCTGCGGAAAGGGAATTCCGTTAAAGGAATCCTGGGGCTTGCCATCTTTTTGTCCAATCCCTGGAATGGGACTAGGGCCGGCAAGCCTTCGGGGAGCATGCGGATGAGAATTGAGGGTCTGTGACTCAGCTCCATTTCTCCCCGACTTGCTTTCCCCCACACTGTCTTTTGGTGGTGCCCAGAAGTCAGTTCTGTCCCCAGGCGGGGGGACAGATAGTCTTAACCAATGCCTAAACAACCACTCATGGTTTTGTATTTAAATAAAGTTGTGGCCAAAATTATGCCAAAAACCTTAAACAAAAATTAAGTGTGCGTTGTGAGTTATTTGGGGGTGGCTTGGGGACCTCGACACGCAACTGTTTACAATTTATCTGTAAATATTCAATAAACCATTTCCATTAAAAGTATCTTGGTTTCTTATTCTTCCGGTAAGTTTATTTATTTCAATGGGCTTTCTGGCTTATTGTAGTATCACCTGCTACAAGAGCTACTTGCTTAAATCTCACATAAAAAATAAATAAATCAGTAAATGTATGCTGCTTTGATTTTAAAGCTGCATGATTAGATGACGAGTATTCATGTAATTTAGAGTTTCATAGAACAATCCAAAACCAAGGTAAGTTACCCAAGCTCTGTTCAGGAACTGGGATACTGTTGACCCAAGCCTGGCAGAGGGAAAACAAGCCTTTAAAATACACCAACCTTTTTGCAAGCATAAATTCTGCTAGGTTGAACATGGCCAAGCTTAATGGAATTTTTTGATAAAGGGGTAAGTCTCCTTTTGCCTTGCCCTTGCCACTGGAATGCCACCATTTTAGAATTTACTCTGGCCTCAGCTCTGCCAGCTAAATCACAGCTGAGTTATGATGAAAGATTTACATCAGCGTATCTCCAGCAGAGATCGGATGAGGGACTTCAGCTGGCTGAAGGCTTAGTTGGAGATCCACCAGTGGCTCATGGGTTTGGGTTACTCCCCCAGCTGGTCTATCAGAATGCCCTTACTGGATAGAAGCCTTAGGGTCAGTTTGATAGATCCAAACCCTAAATCAAGCTGTATGAGTGCAAGAAAATGCTGTGAATCATAGAATCATAGAATCATAGAGTTGGAAGAGACCACAAGGGCCATCGAGTCCAACCCCCTGCCAAGCAGGAAACACCATCAGAGCACTCCTGACATATGGTTGTCAAGCCTCTGCTTTAAGACCTCCAAAGAAGGAGACTTCACCACACTCCTTGGCAGCAAATTCCACTGTCGAACAGCTCTTACTGTCAGGAAGTTCTTCCTAATGTTTAGGTGGAATCTTCTTTCCTGCAGTTTGGATCCATTGCTCCGTGTCCGCTTCTCTGGAGCAGCAGAAAACAACCTTTCTCCCTCCTCTATGTGACATCCTTTTATATATTTGAACATGGCTATCATATCACCCCTTAACCTCCTCTTCTCCAGGCTAAACATGCCCAGCTCCCATAGCCGTTCCTCATAAGGCATCGTTTCCAGGCCTTTGACCATTTTGGTTGCCCTCCTCTGGACACGTTCCAGTTTGTCAGTGTCCTTCTTGAACTGTGGCGCCCAGAACTGGACACAGTACTCCAGGTGAGGTCTGACCAGAGCAGAATACAGTGGCACTATTACTATCACCAGCTCAGCACGCTGGTTTATAGCTCAGCCAAGCTACTGGGTACCTGATGGGGACAGGACTGAGCAGAGGCAACTTATGCTAGATTCAAACACCATTCATTGTTGGGATGCAGCCGGGAAGAGGGGGGCATCAGGCAGGCATCAGGCAGGCCGCCAGCTGGCTCCAGCCACCAGCCGGCAGCCGGTCTCCCTTGGAACAGCATCAAACAGCGACACGAGTCTCAGATACATTTAGAGACCCGTGCACACTCTGTCAGCAGAGTGTGTAAATCTCCACAACAAAAGAGGTGGACAGAGAGAGATCTGCAAGCATATTTACAGCATTCATTCAGCATAGTTCAGGAACAAAGGAAAACATGACTGCTTGCCTTTGTGTCCAGCAAAACAGCCGTAACACAAAAGCAATATACAACGGAAGTTCCCAGCAGGCTGTGCTGGGAGTCAACAGGCATGTGATACACAAACATCATGCCTGTACCCTTTTAAGGTGGAATAGAACTATATCCTAACATTCACCTGAGTGGACAACTTGACTGGTTCAGCCAGAAGTATCTGCATTCCTGCACACAGTTTGGATCAGGTGTGCTTTATGTTGGCTTAATTTAAATTGATGGGGTTACATTTCCTCTGAAGGAGCAAGTTCATAACTTGGGGGTCCTCCTGGATTCTTTGCTGTCGTTCGAGGCTCCGGTGGCCCGGAGTGCCTTCCATCAGCTTTGGCTGGTGGCCCAGCTATCGCCACTATCTGGACAGGCATAGCCTAACTACTGTTGTCTATGCTCTGGTAACCTCAAGGTTAGAGGTAACTGCAATGCGTTATACATAGGCTTGTCTCTGAAGACAGTTCGGAAACTTCAGCTAGTGCAGAATTCAGCAGCAGGGTTGGTCACTGGAGCAAGACAGTTTGAGCATATTACACCGATCCTGGTCTGACTGCACAGGCTACCGATTAGTTTCCGGGCTGGTTTTGATCTATAAAGCCTTAAATGGCTCAGGACAGCAATACCTCAAGGACCGCCTCTTTCCATATGAACCTACCCAGACCCTGAGATCATTTTCTTCATGCGCCTCCTCCATGAGAGGTCCAGAGGGTGGCAACACAAGAATGGGCCTTCTCTGCAGTGGCTCCCTCTGTGGAATGTTCTCCCCAGGGAAGTTCACCTGTTGTCTTCATTATAGGTGCCAGGCAAAAACATTCCTTTTTAACCAGGCCTTTGGCTGACCTAATCAACACCCTTTTAAAATGCAGCTTTTTTGGGGGGGGGTATTATTGGGTTACTGTTTTTATTTTTATTTTATATATTGTGATCTTTTTTGTGAACCGTCCTGAAACCTCCAGAGTATTGGACAGTATATAAATTTAATAAATAAAATAAAAAAATAAATAGGCATAGTTTATGTTGGCGTCTCATGCTTAGGATAACTCCCATGGAATTATTAGAAGAACAAACAACAGTGGTACTTCGGGTTACATACGCTTCAGCATACATATGCTTCAGGTTACAGACTCTGCTAACCCAGAAATAGTACCTCGGGTTAAGAACTTTGCTTCAGGATGAGAACATAAATCGTGCTCCGGCGGCGCAGCGGCAGCAGGAGGCCCCATTAGCTAAAGTGGTGCTTCAGGTTAAGAACCGTTTCAGGTTAAGAACAGACCTCCGGAACGAATTAAGTACTTAACCTGAGGTACCACTGTACTCTGATAATCTTGAGTCAATATGTTGGAAGCAAGGCTAGATCTAGGAGCACTGAACAAGCAAGACACCTTTAGTTGCCTATTAGATTTGGAAACAAGCCTTTTGTTTGGAGTGGAACAGGGCAGAGAACATATGTGTTCAGCTCCTATGTGTAGTTTCCTCAGCCAGAGCAACATCAGAAGAAATGTATCCACTGCCCTGACTTAGAAGCTGACAAGTTTAACTTTGAGCCTGTTCCTACTAAGATATGCAGGATTTTCTCCCCTAGATATGATGGCTTTAAGAGCCTTCTCTAGTCCATGTTAAGAGAGTGGATTTGGCAGCAATGATAATCAGGAAAGCTATTGGCCTGAACTTTCATTTGACTTTCTAATTTTGTCTGGCTGAACATTGTCCTTTCCCATTTATTAATATGGGAGTAAATGAGGGGAAATGAGAGAGGATGGCTAATCAAGTGCAAGGATATTGAATAGTCACTGACTACTCCTCACAATTATTGCACATATAATATGTGAAGTGCTGCAGTGAAGCACACATTTCTAATGAAATGGGGAAAAGGCACTATGTTAGTGCGCCTAGGCGGAAGAGTGAGTGTCTCAAAAACTGAGTTTTAGTTTGACAAAAATCACATCTGCCTGTTAGGAATGTGGATTAGTTGCAGTAGATCATTTGCACATTTGATTGTCTAATCTTAGGATTCTAAAGATTCAGGATCACAATAGAGGAGACATACATAGAGTGATCGGAAATGTTTTACAAATAGAACCAAAAGTAGAAATTAGTAACATACATATATGTTCTCAAATTGATTTCAGATTTATTATCAGCTGTTGAAATTGTTATTCCCAAGAGGTAAAAGGTAGAAGGGAGGAGTGGCTGGCGCTGTGGTCTAAACCACTGAGCCTCTTGGGCTTGCCGATCGGAAGTTCGGCATTTCGAATCCCTGCAACAGGTTGAGCTCCCATTGCTCTATCCCAGCTCCTGCCAACCTAGCAGTTCGAAAGCACACCAGTGCAAGTAAATAAATAGGTACCACTGTGGCGGGAAGGTAAATAGTGTTTCCGTCACGGTGTTCCATTGCTCCAGAAGCGGTTTAGTCCTGCTGGCCACATGACCCGGAAAGCTGTCTGTGGACAAACGCCAGCTCCCTCAGCCTGAAGCGAGATGAGCACTGCAACCCCATAGTTTCCTTTGACTGGATTTAACCATCCAGGGGTCCTTTACCTTTTTTACCTTATTGCTAAGAATGGGAGAAATTCCAGAGGTCTGCTATAGAGAGTGTGATTAATAAGTGTTTGGCAGGCAATGCAGTTGGCTAAATTGAGTGAAATTGTCAGATTGAGAGATGGGAGACAGAAGAAAGTAAAACCAATGATTGAGTGGCAACCTTGTGTAGAATTTTGGAAGAGTACATAAAATATTAAAATTAATTGCTTTGCCACACTGTTAATTGTTAGCTATGATTTAAAAAAACTGAAGTTGTGACGAAGTAGACTAGTTTTTAATATACTGTTTTAACTCGATTGCCTCATTATGGGCTTGCAGTATACTAGCAGCCTCATGCCTGACGCTGCTTGAGAATTCTAAAAATTCAGTGAAATTTTGAAATCAGTGGTTAAAATGAGTCCACTTTTGAAAGATTAGGTCTGCCATCTTGATTCAACATGGTTTCCAGTGGTATCCAAGCACAGATGAAAACCTGCTCCTTGATCTCAGGAAACATCAAGCAAAATTATTTGGTTGTGATATTTTGGCAAACTCCTAACTTTGTGGAACATGTCAGATAATGTCATTCTTCTCTGTACAAACTGCATGCAGTGCATTCGTTCTAAATGTAATGCCATTCTTGGATCTCACACATTTAAATTCAAACACATCAAATGTTTTAAAAGAGAGAGCTGCTGTACTCAGGTCTTGCTTGTGAGCTTCCCACATGCATCTTGTTGGTTGGCTATTGCGAGAGCAAGACACTGGATTACATTGGCCTGTTTCCTAATCCATCAGGACTTTTCTGATTTTCTTATTGCACGGCGAATTAGAATGCCTGAATAGGGCTTTTGTTTCAACTTTAATTACACTGTTTTGGGAAACAACAAGTAGTCTTTCCAAGCCATGACTACGCTGCAAAGCTCTTCTCACTAAAGGCAAAAATATGCCGACTTGTTGATAGTTGTTCATCAGTCAGTGTTCCGGTAGATATAAAAACCCTTTTATCAACTGAGCAATTTTCTGGCTGAATCTTTTTGCTGGACCAAAGAGGACAGTCAGCCATAACTAGACCTTTTCAAATTTCTAACAGCAGAAGAGCTATTAAACAACGGTAGGCTCAAAAGGGAATTATGGCAGGTTCAGACAAATAACAAGTGGGGGGAAGAATATACAGACAGTAATCAGCTTGTCATTTTGGAGGGGAAAGAAATGGCAGGTTTGATGCCACTCAACTTTAGCGTCAAAATAAAGATAACTGGAGAAGAGCTCAAGAACAAGGTTTACCTTGGCTGTATGAATAATAAATGGTCACACCATTTTGATAACCATTTCATTTTGACAGTTTAAGCAGATTTAACCCCCACCCCAAGTAAAAAAAAAGTCAGGGAACTTCCTTTAATACATTCAGTGTGCTTAGATAGAAATGTGTAGGCTCAAAACATCATTAAGGTAGGGAGGCAGATTTCATAGTCATTGTTCTCTGTATTTAGCACTGCATAATTTTAATGCTTCCCTCCCAGCTCTCATCTGAAGCATGACCTATTAATTCCTAAGATGAGTGATTCTCAAATTCTCCCCCGCCACTGCAGACTGTTTGAAAATTGCTAGATGTCTTGGTGGACCACTTAATAAAACTTTCTTCTTCAAGAATACTTATCTTCAGCATACTTTTCAAAACCATGCCTTGCGGGACATATTTGGGAGAAGATAAGGCTACACAAATACAGAATGGAGTGCCTAAGATGGTTGGATGGAACCTACTTTGCCTCCTTCTGGCAACCCTTGCAGATAAGCTGGTACCTTGATTTCCTTTGGAGGCTGATTTCCACCAGGAAGGTCAAGAGGAGCATCTTGTTGTCTGGGCAGCCCAGGACTTCCATACACACTGCCCAGGCTTGGAGCGCTTGCAGGCCAGTGTTTCCCAATTGTCAGTGTTTATACTACACTTTCTTCGATTTGCCTTGAGAGAGTCTTTAAACCTCTTTTGTTGTCCACCAGCATTCCGCTTTCCATTTTTAAGTTCGGAATAGAGTAGTTGCTTTGGAAGATGATAATCAGGCATCTGCACAACTTGACTAGTCCAAAAAACCTGATGTTCAAGAACCATTGCTTTGACACTGGTGATCTTTGCTTCTTCCAGTCAGCGGCGTAGCGTGGGTAGTCAGCACCCGGGGCAAGGCAAGTAATTTGCGCCCCCTAACCCCTAACCATGGTCATTAATACTGACGGCTCTACTCTGGGGCAAACTTCGTGGTGACTACTGCCCTCCGTGGTGTTGTTTTTGCAATTAAAGGGCCCCTGCCTCAAATAAAGCATATTGGGGATTGGGGACCTGGATTTGCCAAGGGAGCTGGGAATTGGTTCAGTGGTGGGTCAGGGGGAGAGGGTCCCTTCCGCGTCTGGGTGCCGCGGGCCCCTTTGCACCAAGACGCGCGTCTTTGGGCGTCGCGGCGCAGCCTTCTCGGTCTCCCTCCCCGGCCCAGCTAGCCCCGACGCGGCTTCTTTCTGGTGCGGGGAGGGGGCGCCTCTGGGGCCAGTGCGTCAGCCGGCCTCCGGCGTAGGTGGGCGGGCCCCGTCGCGAGCAAAGCCATCCTGCCAGTAGCCACCCATCGCCCTCTCCTATTCTTCCTCCGAGGAATTCGTCTACTCCCCTTTGAAAGGCACCCAAGTTGGGTGGCCGCCGCTGTCCCCTGCGGGAGCGAGTTCCGCAGATTAACAAGGCGCTGCGCGGAGGAAGAACGGCTTCCTTTGCCCTCTTCTGCCGACTCCGCCAACTGCAAGGCTATATATATATATCTATATAATGCAAGGACTGCCGCTGTACTTTCGAGGAGAGCGGCGAAAGCGCGGCGTGGAAATGCCGCCTTCCCGCCAGCAACCCTCAAGGAGACGAGGGCGCCCAGGGGTGGGGGCTTGTTGGCGAAGTAGGTGCCGGGGCGGACGCCTCACGAGGTCATCCAGGTGCCTCAGCCCAGCGGCGCCCCTTCCCCGACAAGAGGTGCAGCAGCGGCTCCCCGCCACCACCACCCCAATAATACCTCAGCGGTGCAGAAAAACAGGAAAGAGCTAACGGCCCGCGCTTGCCCCTCGCGCGGCCCTGGGTTCCCCTCAGCGCAACCCACACCTGAGGCCCCTCCGGCTGCCCCCGTTCCCGCGGCGGGCGGCTCCTCGTCCATGGCTCGCCTCCTTCTCTGTCGGCAGTCATGTGAGGAGGCGGCGGCGTCCTCAGGACCCTTCCTGGCGCCCTCCCCTTCCTCCCGCCTGCCTTCGCTCCCCCTCGGCCGGGGAAGCGGCGCCGGGGCGGGCAAGAGGCTCGCTGGCTGCTGCCCGGGACGAGGCGAAGAGGAGCGCGCTGGGGAGACAGGGGAGAGGGGGCTGCTTGCTGCTGGAGCTGAGCCCCTGCGCGCTGGCTGAGCCCCGCAGGCGAACGCTGCCCGTCGGTGAGGAGGGGCTGTCTGGCGCGTCCTCCGCGGCGAGCGCTGAGAGCCGCTGCCAGCTCGTCGGTTCCGCGAGACATGGGGCTCTGGGCGACTCCGGAGGCAACGAGCGCGCCCCCCCCAGAAGTTGCGCCCGGTGCGGCCAGCCCCCCTTGCACCCCCACGCTACGCCACTGCTTCCAGTACACTGGCATTAGTTCACCTTTCTTCCCAAGTGATGGGTAAACATTTTTGGAGATCCTGTTGATGGAATCTTTTGAGGAGTTGGAGATGGCATTTATAAGTGGAGGTGGGTGGGGAACCCGTGCCCCTCAGATAACGTTGGGTTACAACTCCCATTATCCCTGACCATTGGTAATGCTGGCTGGAGCTGATTGGAAATAGAGTCCATCTGCAACTTCTAGAGGGCCACAGGTTAAACAGCACTGGTACAGAGGATAAACTATAGCATTCACTTTCTCTCTGTCTAAAACTCTTTCTGATAGATTATTGGCAGTGAAAGGAGTTATGTGGAATGAGCTGCCTCCATACTGGAAAAGACGGAACAATTAAAATTAGCAGCTAAAAAGTGGGGGAGGGAACAAGAAACTCAGCTTTTGCTGAGTCAGAAGCATGTGTCTTACATAAAACTTGGATAATTGTAAGCCTATGAAGTTTCTCTCCTGTCATTGCTACCACCTGGAAAAACTGGAAGGGCACGTGAGCAGCTGTCTTATCCAGACTCCACTGTATGCAACCAAATGAGAGAGAGAGAGAGAAAGAATGCAACTCTCTGCTCCAAAAAGTTACAGCCATTACCTCATGGAAATATTACACATTCCACAGATGTGGTGGGAGAGAAAAAGCAAGTGAGTTGTGCTTCCTGTGCAGGCTGGGTAGCATTTGAAAAGGAAGGGGACATCCTGAAACAGCTTGTGTATCTCTCCTTACATTGATGCGCTAAGCAACTTTCTTCACAAACATTGTATCAGTTGCTCAAAGCCAGATAGCAAAAAATCAATACATGTTGGTGTCTGAGGACGAAAATCCAAATGGTGCCTATGTGATAGTGAAAATGTAATTGTGTGTCGAGGTCCCCAGGTCCACCCCAATAACTCACACATCACACAGAATTTTTTGTTTAAGATTTTTGGCATAATTTTGGCCACAACTTTATTAAAATACAAATTTGTGAGTGGTTGCGTAGGCATTGGTTGTGACTATCTGCCCCCGCCACGGGGGACAGACTGACATTCTGCACGATGCGAAAGTCAGAATAGGGGAATACACTTGGGGGTAACAACGGAGCAGGGAACCTGCCCTCACCCCAAATGCAACCAGGAGCTCATTGCTATGGCCCGAGCCCCCTTGACAGAGTGGACAAGCAATAGTTAGCCCCCGATTCCTTTAACGGAATCTCTTGCAGCAGCAGCATTAGAGGGGCAGGCACAGCCAATCCATGCCCCTCAACCAACCAAACCATAAACCAATGCCTAACCGCGAACCTTACAAGTTGTGACAATTTGCTACGCAGTAGGCCAAAACCAAATGGCCCCAGCCAATCAGCCAAATGGCAAAATTCCTACCAGGCCCCCGCTCCAAAGCAGATGACCCCATGATAGGCATAGCAAGGTCAAAGTGAACAACCCTATTCTAGGGAGGGAGGGACGGGCAATCCGATGCACGGGCGAAAAGAGGAAGCCCTAGCCTCGTGCAAGGAGTTTTAGCATTTCTGGCTGTCAATCAATAAATGGCAACATTAACTTCTTCCCAACAACAAGGGAAGCCCCAATCGCATCAGTGGCCAACGATCAATTAGCCCGCCCCCCAACTTTGGAGTGTCCTGGCGGCCCCCACCGCAACACATGCTCTCCATGAAGGAGAACACGCTTTATCCGAATAATGGGCAATTTGCTACCCTTTAATGCAGGTGTGAGGGAACTACAACTCCCATCACCCTTGGCAACTAGCCATTCTTGCTGGGGCTGATGGGTGTTCCAGTCCAGCAACATCTGGAGGACCAAAAGTTCCCCACATATGTTTCAATGGTACCTCAAAACCTGTCACTTCAAACCTAGAAGGAGTCTTTAAAAAGGTGGAGAGCTGGAGTTATTGGTTGTGTGCCACTGAAGCACACCCAAAGGATCCTTAATAGATTCTAATGCCTTTGGTGTTGTTTGTTGACCATGCAAATGAGCACATACAGTTTTATTTATTAAGGTGCTATGTACAGAAGCAATGGATTGAACAGCATCCTCCCTATGCATTCTAAGAAGAGAGACAGCAATCATGATGCCACACCATCTGGCATTGCAGTAATATAAGGAAACCAAATGGTTTGCTCTGGGCATTACTTTGATTAGCATCCTCCAGGGAATGCCTCTTACAAAGCCTGCTGTTCGCAAGTGCCACCTTATATCCTTTAAGAGGTCTGTCAGCCTCCAAAGTGTAGGGAAAGTTAAATGAATGTCTTATCTCCTTGCAAACAAAAAGTGACTCGCCACCTAGTGCTGTGATCCGATCCCAGCTGATAAATCAGGCAAGGCAGTGCTATGACTGTCCTCTGAGCAGCAATCTTCTCAGCGATAGCTACTTCAGGGATCAGCAACACAGCTCCCGTGGGCAACAGTGTGTCCACCAGTACCTCCTATGGTGCCTACAAAGTGGTCTAAGCCACTGAGCCTCTTGGGCTTGCTGATCAGAAGGAACAATGTAATGATAGAGGACAGCCGACAGCAAGACAAACATAGTTTTAGCAGAAGATGAATAGCAGTGGAATGGAAACAGTGTTGCATGAGAAAATACAGGGGGCAAGAGAAAACAATCATTCTTACATGCCTAATTAGAGTGGGATGGCCTTGGATACATTATTGTCTGTGTAGCTGAACTCCACCTCAGCTGATCCCTATACCAGTCAATGCAGCAATGGGATGCGGGTGGCACTGTAGTCTAAACCACTGAGCCTCTTGGGCTTGCCAATTGGAAGGTCAGTGGTTCGAATCTATGCAAGGGGGTGAGCTCCCATTGCTCTGTCCCAGCTCCTGTCAACCTAGCCGTTCGAAGGCACACCAGTGCAAGTAGATAAATAGATTCCACTCTGGCGGGAAGGTAAATTGTGTTTCTGTGCGCTCTGGTTTCCATCACAGTGTTCTGTTGCGCCAGAAGCGGTTTAGTCATGCTGGCCACATGACCCGGAAAGCTGTCTGTGGACAAACACCGGCTCCCTCGGCCTGAAAGTGAGATGAGCGCTGCAACCCCATAGTCACCTTTGACTGGACTTAACCGTCCAAGGGTCCCTTACCTTTTTTTACCTTACCTCAATAAATATTCCCTCAAAAATCCACAATGAACAAGAGACTGTTTGCTGTTCCTGCTCAGTTCCTGTTTGCATTGGTTCAGTCTCTCCTACACTGAGCATGTCTCCTTAAACATGTCCACATTTCATTTGATGCAAGGACAGGAAATTTACATTCCCTTTCATTCTGAACAGAGGAGAGGAACAAAGTGTCCACCATGGAGTCTGTTTGGTGCCAGAGCTATTCAAGCAGCATTTCCTGACCTTGCAATTGGTCTTCCCTGGTGTCACTCTTTGGGCATCACCTATTAGACAACAAGTCTGCTGAGGAGCTCCTGAAATCATGACTCATCTAAGCAATAATGCCAAAGGAATTTTTATTTTTATTTTTTATTTTGCTATTGAATAAATATGCTTAAAAGTTATGTGAACACTAGAAATTAACATACAATCCCTCTCCCCACAACAAAATCAACTCCAACTCCCCATCATACTTCAGCCACAATTTTGCAGTTTTTAAATAATTTTGTAAGGCAATGATACGTGAAAACACAAACATGATTAAACAAATTATTAATTTTCCTTCTCAATTTATGTGGTCATTTATGTCATTGGGGCGAATGTGTTTCTTCGTTTCATCATTTTTATGCGCTGAGGTTTCATTATCTGCATACTGGAAACACTTCAAGAGATAGATCTCTATCAGAAGACTTGGGTGACCACTTACAACATTTTGTTCATGGTCCTCTGGTTTGGACAACAGAGGCTTCCTTTTGACCTATGCAGGCATTCTTCTCACATGGTTAGAATCATTTAAGGGGAGAGTGAAAATGTGGTAGGTAGCTCTGCCCCCTCCATGCCATCCTCATTTTAAGTCCCACCATCCTCTACGCATTGGAAGTGCATATGAGCATCTGCAATGGGGAGCCTGTTATTTTCAGGGACATTTCCCATGCAATTTATAGCCCAGGAGCTTTAGCTTAGCTTGGTTCCAGATTCCAGAAATGAAATTTGTCTGCAGTTTTTTTATTTTGGATGACAAGACTTGCATGGTGACAGAGTGCTTCTGTTTGTGTTTGAGTTGTTTTGTAATGCCAGGGTGAGTCTCTTTCATTTTCAGCATGTTATCTTGCAGTCAGACAAACAATCCCACATAGTCTGGCTGAAGACAAAGAACATCCTGGACAACTGATCAAAAGCAGCATACAAGTAAGTAGTACTTGCTGTTGTATATGCTGTGGGAAAACCTGCGAAACAGGTAAATGAGTTTGAAATAAGTGAACTATTATTGTGTCATGTTTAGCTGACTCAGTTTTCCTTTCCTTGAAAACTCGGCTCTTATTTTCTGGAGGCTGAATGCATGTCACACAAACTATTTCCGAAGGGACATCAAAATGGGAACAGAATTTATTGAAATGTCAGATTTCCATAGTTGCAACTAAGGGAGGGATGTGTTGCAGTGAGCACACTTCATGAAGCCATTCTGTGGTCCATTAGAAAGCTTTCCAACTTGTACTGGGGTGCAAAATATGCCAGACAGGTGTGAAATCCAGCAAGCATTATGATCAACTTGTCAAGCTTAGGCTTGTTGTCAGCTTGTGTTGCAACCTTGCCAATGGGCCAAGTCACATTTCACAATAACGTGCTTCTGTTGGAACACCTCAGCTATTTTGAGGGATCTTTCCATTGCTCTTTCCACAATTTTTAGTAATATTGAAGACTAATTGAATTGTGAGAAATAGATCAGCAAAACCTCAGAATCCCAGTCTGCCAGTGTTAGATTTTCCTCCAACTTAGATGCCAGCGACATCCATGTAGTGTCAAACAGAATGAGTGCTGTCAAGAATAATAGAATCACAAAGTTGGAAGAGGATCTGAAGGCCAAATAGTTTAACTCCAAACTCAGTGCAGGATCTGCGGTGCCTAATGCAGGAATCACAAACCTTTTGCCACAACTGTTCTCCTTAATATTCTTTGTCTCATCTTTGTATGGTTTGAGTCATAAGCCAGGAACTGTGAGAGCTCATTTCCTCCTTGTTGCTATTGAGGGTTTTGGCAGTCTCAATTGTTCTCTTTTCTAAGGCTCTCCAAACAATATTCTGAAAGCAGCTACCAACCGTGTCGCGGAAAGTCCCTTTCTATCAACAACGTTGGCATCAGCATCATATATTCCAGACAGCTTCCATTACTACCTGTGGGGATAATTTCATTCCTTCTGGGGTGGCCCACAGCTCATCAAGTGATGCATATGTTGGTTTAGTCTCTTCTTTTTCTTCAACACAGTTGTAGCTGACACAATGCCCAAGACAATTAAGATTAACAAGGGATCTTCCTATGCCAGGGATATGTTTCGTTGCAATATCAGCTTTGAGATGTTTTGATTTCTCTCCCCTGCTAGTCTCTTACTCGGCCTTTTTGTGTCTCCAGCTGTTAATGACATCACTCCCTAGCAATCTTCTTATTAGGTATCTCCTTCCTTTTATAGGTTGCTGTAAGCCCAGTATAAAGAAGATTCAAATACATTTCTGATATCAATGCCAGGTATACATAACAGTGGAAACTGTTGTGGCTATGGCCATATTAAATGGTCCGATTCGGCACTGATTCCATCTAATGCAGTGAGACGTCATGTTTTAGGGAGATGAACTCTACCAATTGGAACCATTTTTTGCCATGCACTTTATGGCATTATTCATGCGTCCCATTAATCCATTTTCAGAGGGATCAGAAAGGGGGTTAGCTAAGCCCCAACAGTCAGACTCGACAGTCTGTATGCTATTCTCCAGCAGATACTGCTAATTTCATCTGTGTTTCTTCTTGAGTAATGTTAGGCCCTAGAAATGGATTTGGAGTGATGTCATCTGCTAAATAACCCCAACAGTTACTCATAAGACTGGGAGTTCCAAAGTTGCCCCAACTTTACAAGAATGTATTGAGTGGAGAGGGCAGCTGATGTGTGCCTGTGTACCAGGGAATAAGAAAAAGAAATAAAGGAAAGCATGTGTAGTAAGGTAAAGGTAAAGGGACCCCTCCCTGACCATTAGGTCCGGTCGTGACCGACTCTGGGGTTGCGGGCCTCATCTCGCTTTATTGGCCGAGGGAGCCAGCATACAGCATGACTAAGCCGCTTCTGGCAAAACCACACGGAAATGCCGTTTACCTTCCTGCCGGAGCAGTACCTATTGATCTACTTGTATTTTGATGTGCTTTCAAACTGCTAGGTTGGCAGGAGCAGGGACTGGACAATGGGAGCTCACCCCGTCGTGGGGATTCAAACTGCCGACCTTCCAATCGGCAAGCCCTAGGCTCAGCGGTTTAGACCACAGTACATTAGTCTGCCCCTAAATTCAGTCTTGTCAGCAGCCCTCTTTGAAGTTTTCTGACTTTCAGGGAGGTGTATTATTTTTCTTTTTGGGGTTAACAGGTAAAGGTAAAGGGACCCCTGACCATTAGGTCCAGTCGTGACCGACTCTGGGGTTGCAGCGCTCATCTCGCTTTATTGGCCGAGGCAGCCGGCATACAGCTTCTGGATCATGTGGCCAACATGACTAAGCCACTTCTGGCAAACCAGAGCAGCACACGGAAACGCCGTTTACCTTCCCGCCAGAGCGGTACCTATTTATCTACTTGCACTTTGACGTGCTTTCGAACTGCTAGGTTGGCAGGAGCAGGGACCGAGCAATGGCAGCTCACCCCATCGCAGGGATTCGAACCACCGACCTTCTGATCGGCAAGTCCTAGGCTCTGTGGTTTAACCCACAGTGCCACCCATGTCCCTTGTATGTGTAGTAAACCCAGCAGTAAATACCACCTTTATTTTTCTAAGGTATTATTCCTACAATAAAATCAACAAAATGCTGCTGATAAATGCTCAAACCTAGGCATTTCCTCCACTACTGAAGAACACTTTCCTTTTTACAAAATAATGCATGAACAATCTTTTCTAAAAATGCAGATAGATATGCTCTTCTGGGGCTCTTTACACCATTGCCCTGTGGATTGCCTGCAGGTTATTTACTGTGTAAAGCACTTTTTCAAAGGAAGCAGCTGTTTCATATTTTAAACTTTCCTTGCCCAAGGGACAAATTAATAGAGCCTTAATTTCTATGATTAACATACATTAATTGAACAGTGAAAAAAGGGCGGAAATAATCAAACCTTGTTTTTTTCTTTACTAGTTTCCTGATTAGTATTTAGGTTTGTTTAGGGTTTTTTTTTTCATTCCACCTTTTCCTTTCATTGTTTGGCAGCTCTTCCATGTTCTTAAAAATATAGATAAGCCTCTCTGTGAAAAACTATGGGCTGTATCTCTGCTTTGGCAGCTCCACAAGGGACTTCCGTGAATGCCACAGAACTTCCTCTTTCACTCCTGCCCCCTCCTCCCCTATCCTTGCATGCCCTGAAAATCAACTCCAAAGTGTTGTAGGTAGAGATGCGTAAATTTTATTCAGTTTGCACTTAAAGATAAACCTACCTAATTCTCACATCCCAAAACAATACACATGTTGAAACATAGCCATCTCTTTTGAATTTTGCACTTTTCTGAATTTGCAATGCAGTTCTCCCACCAAGTAACATGTACAAAAATGCATATACTAGGGTGGAGTGTGCATAAAAATGCATAAATTCATGAAAACATCGTACTGAAATGCATGGTGTTGGGAGGAATAGCTTTGCAAAAGTGTGTATATTAGGCAAAATTGCATACAAATAGGTGTCTGTTAGGATGAATTTTCACTAAAGCGCCAATGAATGGTCATGAAGATATGTACATAAGACTTTTATGCAAATGTAAAGTACTGAAATTAAGACAGGAAAAATGAGAAACTAAGAGGAACCAAAATGGACATATCCACCCATTCCTTGTTGAGGCAAGTCCCCTTGTGCCAGTTAAACCCTGCTGGTGGAGCACTGAACACAGCCCATGAGATTTGGCATTGCTGTTTAGAAATGTCTTTTAATGCTGCTTGCGTTTCTGAATGCAGAGCCACAGGGAATATTCTTTTCTACCTGCTGAATCAGGACAGGGAAAAGAGACCAAACAACTAGTGTTATCCCTATAGTTCACTTACTTTCATGGCTGTGTTATGAAATTTTCTTTTAGCTCTTTTGGGGTGGGGTGGGGGGCGAGGGAGCCCTTAACATAACTGGCTTTTTCACAGCTGCTTGGCATTAGTCCTTGTGCACACAGTGTGCCCTCAGAAGACTCTGTTCTCAGCAAATTGCTCTAAGGGATTGCTTTTCTGTCCCTTATTTCTCTACATTCTTCAAAGGATGCAATTTCCCCTAAAGGACTATTGAAGTCAGAGCTCTCATACTCAGGGCGGGGAGAGGAATCTTCCCCGGTTACGACAAGAGACCAAAAGAGCTGCAATCCAATCCGATCTGAGCATAAGGCCACCCGGGGGGGGGGGGTTGGGGAGGGGAGCTACATAGATTCTTTTGGGCCTTAAGCAAAAAGGATAAAAGCTTTTTGTACTCTGTTTTTATGGAAAGCGAACTTTGCAAGCTGACAGAATTAAAGGAACAAGAAGTCTAGTGAGTCAATCAAGGCAGATGCTTCTGAGAGGTATGGCAGAAAAGCCTCCTTCTGACACAGAGTCTATTGTCCTGTGCAGATAAAACATTCATGACCTCCTAAAAATGGTTAGAAAATCAGAAGTCCTCACAGTCTTGATCTCTTCTCCATTCCTCTCGTACAAGAAATCCCATGGCTTTCTCTTTTTGGAGCGCCATCTGCACCAGTGTTGATACTCAGACCACACCTGGAATAATGTGTCCAGTTCTGGGTACCACAATTTAAGGCTATTGACAAGCTGGAAGGTGTGCAGAGGAGGGTTACCAAATGTCCAAGGGTCTGGAAACCAAGCCTTATGAAGAATGGTTGAGGCAGTTGGGTATGTTTTACCTGGATAAGAGGAGAGAGAGAGGAGATACAATAGCCATCTTGAAATATCTAAAGGGCTGTCACATGGAAGATGGAGCAAGCTTGTTTTCTCCTGCTCTGAAAGCTTGAACCAATGGAGTTGGTTACAAGAAAGGAGATCAGGAAGAGCGTTTTGATATTAAGAGCTGTTCGACATTGGAACGGATTCCAATAAGAGGTGGTGGAATGTCCTTCCTTGCTGGTTTTTAAGCAGAGGTTGGATGGCCATCTGCCATGGATGCTGTAGTTGAAATTCCTGCATTGCAGGGATTGAACTAGATGCCCCTCAGAGTCTCTTCCAAATCTATAATCCTATAATTCTAAGATTCTAAGATTGCCAAGAGTAACAAAGCACAACAACACTGGAGATTGGTGGAGCTTTATTTCATTCACAAATACTCCAGGAAATCAATGACCAGTTCCAATGATTTACACTAACTTCTGGATCACTTACTAAGAATGTGATTTACAGATGTACAGAAATACAGTTATTCATAATGCATTTTTGGGTGGTGGGGTCTAAAGGGAAATTTAAGGAACAGAAATATTTTTTAAATGAAAAGGGAATGTCTTCAAACCCAACTCTTCTGGACAGCAATCATACAAGTAATATGCAAAATAACTAAACAAGTATTAGAAGTCACCCCAGAACTGGCCCTACTAAACATCTTCCAAGATAATAATGCCCACCCACACCACAAAGAGCTCATAGCCCACCTACTCTCAGCAGCCAGAAACATCATAGCCAGACACTGGAGAGACTTGTCAGGAGTAAGCATGGACCAATGGTACCAAATAGTATGGGAAACAGCCTTATTAAAAAAACTAACCAATAAACTGAAACTGACATGGGGACAAATAGAAGAAGATGCCTTAACCCGAGTTTGGTTTCCCTTTATACACAGCCCAACAAGACAACAACAAGAATCCCCTGACAGCATAGGAATCAATCTGGCTAAAAATGCACACCCACACCCTGCTCACACACAAAAACGATTCTCACTATATACAACCAAACACAACCAAATACACCCTAAGCCACACCCAACCTCTCTCACCACCAAGGAAATACAACAAGTGAATAGTAAGAGAACCCACAGAAGTAACACTGACACAAACCCTCTCACACACTAAGTAGAAGAATAGAAACATAACCACCCCACCCCACTCGCCATTTTCCCTCCCCCTCTTCCCCCCTTTTCTTCTCCTTCTCCTTCCTAATTGTTTAAACCAATTCATGAACCAGGAACTTATACATTGACCACTAATAATGAAAGACATGTTGTAGATAATTTTTCCACATTTACTATGCTATTTTTGTGATATACAAATGACATGAGAAAACTTGGTGTACTTATTTGTATAACATGACTCTTGTTTATAAAGCCCAATTAAAAAAAAATGAAGAGGGAAGGGAGAGGGCTTTCACAAAGGCAGAATCAGGAGAAAGGGCACAGTGAGATGCTTCTGAGAACAGAAACATGTTTGACTTGGGTTGACAGACCACTAAGCCATGGCCTTTGAACAACACACCAGAGAACAAGGTCAGCATTACAGCAAACTGTATTGGAGACTTGATGAGACCTGATCATTCCCTTCTCCATCCTGATATGCAGCAATGTTGCACACTGCTGTTCTGACATATTGTGCATCCCCGTCAGGGGCAACATTGGCTAACAAGACCAGAGTAAAGCTTCATTCAATCATGCATTTTCAGCGATGCCTCTTTCTCTCTGAAGCATCATATCTGTCTCTCTGCATCAGTGTCAAAGAGGTAGGCTACTTGAGTATGCAAATAATATCAGCATGACTGGGTCTCACCTGGGCTGGTGTGGTGCTTTGGCCAGCCTCTTCTTCTTGCATAGGCATTCTTTATTTGCAGTCTGTCCCACTCCTTAGGGAGACTTGCATTTCTTTCCCACAAACTTGTTAAAAAGCTCTCTGTACAATGGCTGCGTAAATGTTCCCACGCTTGAGCGGTCTAGCAGAGGCGTGCCTTCTCTACCAAAGCCTTTGAAACATTTTTTTTAAAAAAGCAAAACTCAGATTTCAAAAGGTCTCAAAATCTTGTAGCAATGAGAGGAAAGGAGCTGTGTGTCACTTGGCTCTAATAGTATTCTGTCCTGCCCTCCTAATAGCAATGGAAGTGGTCTCAGTGTGTTGTGGTTTCAATGTAAACAGAAAGTAATTTCCTAGGAAATGACATCTAAATATAGGATGGAGGCAAATTCTGTTATTTGTGAACCGATCAGTTATGAGTTTTCACTATGCCCTAAAAATGCTAGACTCTGGAAACCTGTCAATTAAGTGGTTTTAGGAAGTGGCTTTCATTCCAATGTTGACCTTGTTTTTAAAGCTGGGAGGCTAAAGGTGCTTGTTTTTTCCCTTCCTAAAGAAAGGTTGGCCTTGTAATTCAGAGCCTAAACTGTATAGTTTGAGTGGGAAAACATTTTTCTTACAGAATTGGTAAGCAGACGATTTTATCCATCTGAAGCATCTTGTCTCAGACAGGCCTTTAAGAGGCTGTGAACTTTACAGAGCTGATCCTGTGATTCTTCCCAGTTTGTTTGCATCTGCCTTATGTACGATGTCTTTGGGTGCAGTTACTTCTCTGCACTGACCTTTGGCAGCTAAAAAGATGGCTATCCAATGTAGGTTGTTGTTGTTTTTGAAACGTAAGGGCAGGTAGGGATGGAGGAGGAATTTGTTTGCTCCACATATTAAAGTGAACCAGCCTAATTTCTTCAACTCAGATTTATATACAGATCAGAACAGAGCTGTCAACTGGATCACACAATTCTATGAATTCTGCATATTTAAAGGGATACTTAAATTTATCATTATATTTCTTTATTCAGTAATAAACCACTGAACACTCAAAAGGTAAAACAGATGATACAGATTCCGAAAAAAAACTGAAACCTTTCCTACAATTGTAGAATACAGTTGTACCTTCGAAGTCGAATGGAATCCGTTCTGGAAGTCCCTTCAAATTTCAAAATGTTTGGAAATGAAGCCATGGCTTCCGATTGGCAGCAGGAAGCTCCTGCAGCCAATCAGAAGCCGCAGAACCTGCACAGGACATTCAGGTACCAAAGTACGTTTGCAGACCGGAACACTCACTTTCGGGGTTGTGGCATTTGAGAGCCACAACCTTTACCTTTTTTACCCAAGAAGAATGAAGCAGGAAATCCAAGCAACAGTCTCCCACCTCATCCTCTCCTTTTGATCTCTGAGAGCACTCTCCCCCATCACAAGCAAAACAAACTTTCAGATTTAGCACTCCCTATCCCTTTCCACAGTGTAATAGGCACTTCTCCTCTGCAGCAGCAAGGAGCAATTCAAGAACTAAGGACTGTGAAGAAAGCACAAGACAGCCATAGAGGAGGATTCTAAATGTATCAAGCTTGGGAGGGAGCAATGTTGGGTTCTACCACATCTTCTGAACTCTCACTGTCTGAAGTGAGGGGAACTGTAGTCCTGCAATATTAGGAGGGCACCAGGATGGGGAAGGCTGATAATGTGGGTTCACCGTGGTTTCCTCTTTTCTTCCTGCTACCAATTACTCCTTCTTTATTACCTGACTGCTCTTCTTGTTAAATTTATCATGGCCAGTGCTAATAGTCTGTGACAATGTTAGTCCTGCAAGCTTGTATCCTAGGAGTCTAATTTTGATGATTGTCAGGATGTTGTCAGCGGCTCCCAGCTGGTTGCCCAGGAAAAGTTTCTTACAGTTCTTTTTTATTTCAAACTTTAGAGAGAGAGGGTATAGAACCCAGCTTCTTGGATAATGGTGTTGTCCCAAGTGAATCTCCACACCCTGTCTCTCCCACTTCCTCATTCCTCATTCTCATCACCTCTTCTACGGGTGCTGCTACGTGCCTATGTCTTTGAGCTCTTTGCTCTCCTACTTTTAAGGCTCACCAGGTTCTGGGAGATGGACGGTCTGGATTGCTTCTAATGACAACATGTCAGCCAGATGTTGCTCTGGCTCTCCCATGATTTCCCAACTTTCCCCCTCATCTGCCTCTGAGTTGTGACCTCCCTCAAACACCTGCTGTAAATCTATACTGTCTTCCTCTTCCTCTTCTTCCTCCCTGGAAGGGTCAGGATGGGGAGGTGGTCTTCACCATTCCTTCTCTGTCCAGTCCCTGACAACGATGACCCTAAGAATTCTGTTAGAGAGTTCAACCCTCCACCTGAGCCCCTCTGTGGGGTTGCCAGGGTTCCCTACTAAATGTTTGGTGCACTTTTCTCATATTCATAGCCTGCCTTTCATCTGTCACAGAACCCAAGATAGCTCACATGTGATTCCATGCTGGTGACCCATACAGGCCCTGACCAGACCCACACTTGCTTAGCTTCAGTGAGGTGGTGGCCTTCAGAGCATATCTAGGTCCTTTCAAATTTATATATATAAGAATTGGATATGCCTCTGTCCTGCTAAAATCAGTGGAGCTGAAATGCATTTAACTTTGACTAAATTGTGCCCTTGACATATAACAACATAAAGTACGACCTCCCCTGCAATATGGCTAATATTTGTTCTTCTGGAAGCTGAATATGCAAAGGATGTTAGTTGCTGCTTATTATAACCTTTGTCTGTAGAACTTATGCATATCCCAATTGTGCCAGAGGAGCTAGAAAAAATGTGTGTATGAAGAAAGGAGATTTTTTTTTTTGGCAAGAAATGGGGAAAAGAGACATGACTAGCCCTCCTTCACTCTCCATTTTAGCACCTCTGAGATTCCTCTTATGCTCAAAATCACATCAGAACATTTAAAAATGAAAATGAAAACAGGAATGCTATCTAATACAATTTACGTGCTAAATACCTACAAAGATATTTGAAGCCAATTTTTCTATGCCTTACAATGTGTTTTGGAAATTCATTTTATTTTATGGGTCCCACATGTCACATTTTCTACTCAAGGGGTACTATTACTTCATTTTCATAAGATGGAAATGTTGCTGTTTGAGCTGACCAAAAGCTTTATGGTTTGTTATAGTTTGATGATAGGTTTGCTATCTTGATAACACTGGGTAAAGGATCTATAAAGCAATGCCAGTCACAAGATAGAAGCAAGTTGCTGTAGGGATGGGAAAGATATCCAGGGTCATTGCACAAAGTTATGGTAGTTTAAGTATACACAGTGTTCCCTAAATTCTCTAAATAGGAAATGGCTGTATCTAGAGCCATCTAGTTCACATGCATGTACATTGTTCCAGCTACTCTGGGCGCTTCCAGCATAAACAAAAAAATGTAATAAAACATTAAACTATACAGGGCTGCCATAAGATGTCTTCTAAAGTTTATATAGTTACTTATCTCTTTGGTTTGGAGGTCACATAGCTCCATACCCTCCATAATTTCTCTGATGACAATAGGGATGGCGTACCGTACCCCCCAACATTTCTCTAATGAAAATAGGGATGTCCTAAGTAAAAACAGGACATTCCAGGATTAAATCAGAAACTGGGATGGCTTCCGTAAATCTGAAACTGTCCCTGGAAAATAGGGACACTTGGAAGGTCTGCAACCTGTATAGTTACTTATCTCTTTGACGTCTGTTCTGCAGTGCTGGTGGTTCCAAGTTCAATTCCTGGCATCTCTAGGTAGGGCAGGGAGAGACCAGTGTCTGAAACACCAGACAGCTGCTGTCAGTTAATGTAGACAGTATTGAGCTAGAAGAACAAATGGTTTCACTTAGTTTAAGGCAGCTTCCTATGTACCAGGTGGTGGTAGCAGCTCTCCCTCACTGAATGGTCTTCTCCTGGATTCCTTGCATTTTGCAGGGACTTACACTAGACAGATCCACGTCAACTCTATCATTCTGCAGTGGGGTTGCACTTTGATAATAAATCCATCTTTTTTGGATTCCTGCCCAAAGTTTTAGGTTCTGCTTTACTGGATACATTTACTGTTACCCATCAGTTTGGTTGCCAAAAAAAATGCAACAGTTAATACTTCCTGATATCTCATGAAAGACATAATTTGTCATCAAAGATGGAACCATCTATACCAGGTGCAGCAACTAATTGCCAGAAATAATGAGATACTGTCTAGGAAGAGTAAGTTAGAGAAGAATAGTTCTAATTAAGACAACCTGGATTTTGAGAAGACAGAATATTCCAGCTGCTTCTAGGAACTTCCAGAAGTTCCCAGGAGCTTCCAAACTGCATATCTATCCCCCTAAAGAATGAATAAATGAATTTTTCTTCCAAAAAATGCTGTTGTTGAGGTGTGTCAGCATCCCCCTTCAGATGTCTTCTAAAGGTTGTATACTTACTTATCTCCTTGGCTCGGGGTCACATAACTCCATACCCTCCAACATTTCTCTGATGAAAATAAGAAGGTCCTAAGGAAAAGCAGGAGATTCTAGAATCAAATCAGAAACTGGGAAAGCTTCTGTAAATCCAGGACTTCCCCTGGAAAATAGGGACACTTGGAGGGCCTGCATTAACAGGGAAACTTTGTGTGATTTTATTTTTTTAAGTTCAGCAAGCACCTAAAACTTGACAGAGATGGTGCTTGCTTAATATTCACATGCATAAGACCCCAGTTGATTCTATTTTGGTTAAATAATGGACCAATTCTGATTAATTCTTTCAAATAGATATTAGGCAAGAGCACCCCAACTATATATTTTTTATATTCTTTTCCTGCATTGAGGAAACAGGGAAGAAGTAAGGGCTAAGGTGCCCTTTCATAAAAGCTGGCATATATTTTTTCCACCTTTACTAAAGGTCTGACACATTTAGAAACATGACAGGATTTAAATATTAATTAGTTGTTTAAAGTGTCATCCTGCCATATTGCATTCAAACGTGTTTCTTTTGGAATACATTGTCAGGACATCTCTTGCATCACTACTCACTGTCAAACATTGTTTCCCTAATGCAGAATACGGCCAGCTGTTTAGCTCTTTGGTTGCAAGCCATCGGAAAGACCACATCTTCATGATGCATGGAGAAAATAATGTATGCAGAAGACATCCCATTCAATAGCCGTACCTGCCTGCCAAGATGTGCGCTCACAGTGGTTTTCAATGCAAATTGGCTTTCAAATATTTAAAGAAAACTTTATGACTGCACGGCAAATTATTCTTGATGGATGGTCTAGTCACACACACACACCCTTTCCTTGCCTGTGTCATTCCTCTCGCATGCTGCTATTTCCTCCCCCCTCACATAGATGCAACAAGAGATCTCTCCCATTTCCTGGACTGGAACCCTAATTCAGCCAGGATAGTTTGCAATGTTGCATCTTAATGTAGCGGAATTGGTCCAAGTACTTATCAGTGGGAAATCTCTGATAAGAGGTTGGCTAGCTGCAGAAAAATAGTTTTGTGTAGTCTAGAAAATAAAGGAAAGTTAGTAGTTTAGGGCAATATTCAACTAAACAGTTACACTAGCACACAAAGCCACTTCCGACGTAGAAAGGAGGTGGGGTTGCGGGCTTCACCCTCCCACCATGCGCGTGGGGGCTGGCTCTCGAGTGGCGGTTAGGAATTGGTATTGGTATTGTTATGTAGATGGAAGGGGGGAGGAAGTGCCATCACCTCCCCCGCATATTAAAGGGTAGTCCGGTAAAGGATTCTGGGGGGCATGGCCGTGTCCAAAGCCTATGGAGATAAGGGCCTAAGGCACGCCCCCGAGCAGTGACCCCGGGGGAGTTCCTAGTTGATGTGCATCAGCAGGACTCCCCCTACTGGTGGTTAACCCTTCCTGGACTTCAAGCAAACAGGCTGAAGCCAGATAGTCGGTTAGGACCAATGCCTAAGCCAATACAGCTCATCACCTGTAACCAAAAAAATTGTGGCCATATTTAGCCCATTAACCTTAAATATCTGTGTCATGTGTCTTTATTTCCACTGAGGGGAGGCAGGAACTCACCACGCAATGCCTTTTAGCTGTACAATATAACTTTCCCATCCTATCCTCTCCCTGAGTGCCTTGTTAATCTGCTCTGGAGGGTTTGGAGAAACCCCAGAGCATATTTAAGAGGCATGCAGTGGGAGGGTGAAGGGAGAGGAGAAGGCAGGAAAGTCACATTGCATAGCTAACGGTCATTACGCTAGCATAACATCGCCCTCCGAGTTTTTTTGATTGTTTGCCACTGACAATTATTTTTTAAATATGCATACAGTTTTCAGTGATGAAGTCTGATGAACCAGATTATCTGGTAAATTTTGGCTGGCTTTTTGTTTGTTTGTTTTTGTCCAGCATAACTGCAGGTGCAATCCACACACACGGCTTGTTTTTAGTAAGATTAAAATAATAATAATCTTAGGATCGCTTTGCACATTTCTAAGTTGCCATCAAGAATCAGCCAAAAGAAAATCCAAGATCCACAAAGACAAGTAACCTGCCAAAACGTTGACAAAATAAATAATTTTGTTAAGATTAGCAACAGTTTTCGGGGGTGGGGATTTTATGGTATTGGGAAGCTGGACTCAATCAATGTAGCCATCATGGTGCCTTTTTGATGTCAGCGACTGGAAACTCCCATTATGCCTGATCATTGGCTGGTACTAATGGGAGCTGGACCATAATGAGAGGTGCTAATGAGAGTTGGACCATAAAGAAGGCTGATCGCTGAAGAATTGATGCTTTTGAATTATGGTGCTGGAGGAGACTCTTGAAGGTCCCATGGACTGCAAAAAGATCAAACCTCTCCATTCTGAGGGAAATCAGCCCGGAGTGTTCACTGGAAGGACAGATCCTGAAGCTGAGGCTCCAATACTTTGGCCACCTCATGAGAAGAGAAGACTCCCTGGAAAAGACCCTGATGTTGGTAAAGATGGAGGCCACAAGGAGAAGGGGACGACAGAGGACGAGATGGTTGGATAGTGTTCTCAAAGCTTCCAACATGAGTTTGACCAAACTGTGGGAGGTGGTGGAAGACAGGAGTGCCTGGCGTGCTCTGGTCCATGGGGTCACGAAGAGTCGGACACGACTAAATGACTAAACAACAACAACAATGGGAGGTTTAGTCCAAATGTTAGTTACACCGGGTCCAAAAGATTTCTCAAGGATTCTCTCTCTAGCCCCGTGAGACGGTGGGAGGCCAAATTTTGCTCAGGCATGTCCAACTCAACTGCCACCTTTGTGAACAGGAAAATATCTCAGCCGCTTTCTCCTCTTCCCTGTGCCCTAAGGAACAGTGTAATTTGGTAATTAAAAGGTAAAGGTAAAGGTACCCCTGCCCGTACGGGCCAGTCTTGACAGACTCTAGGGTTGTGCGCTCATCTCACTCTAGAGGCCGGGAGCCAGTGCTGTCTGCAGACACCTCCGGGTCATGTGGCCAGCGTGACGAAGCTACTCTGGCGAGCCAGAGCCACACACGGAAACGCCGTTTACCTTCCCGTTAGTAAGCGGTCCCTATTTATGTACTTGCACCCGGGGGTGCTTTTGAACTGCTAGGTTGGCAGGCGCTGGGACCAAGCAACGGGAGCGCACCCCGCCGCGGGGATTCGAACCGCCGACCATGTGATCGGCAAGTCCTAGGTGCTGAGGTTTAACCCACAGCGCCACCCGCGTCCCTTTAATTTGGTAATTACATAGCCAAATAAAATATTATGCACACTTGCTCATATTTTATCCACTATTATTGCAGAACTATTGTCACCCCCTTTTTCCAGACACCCATGCCATATGCAGTACCAACTGTTCTTTCCTCTCCAGTTGTCCTTCAGGCAGAACAGACCTTGCAATTTCCATTTTGACGAAGCATTTAGAGACTGGCATTTCCAGTCGATGGACCCACCCTTAGCAGATTGGAGATCATCTGTAACAAAGAGCCCTCAGCATATGCAAGGAATTATACGAGCAATCAAAACTGACAGAGTGAAATACTAAGAGTTTCTCAGAGTGTTTTCAAACCTATTTCCCTTGCCAAATAAAATATTTGCATTTCCTATCTGTGGTTGATTCAATGTGCATGCTCAGGATTATCTCCGTGTTTGTCAGGGGACGTGAGAGAAGCAGGAGGCTACTTAATTGGGTCTATCGTTGGAAAAAGTCCATGTTGACAATTAAAAGAAGAAATCCCTTATGATACATGGAGCTGAATCTTGAAGACAACTCAGCCAAGGATGCTTATTTACTGTGACAGACACAGTAAGCTGTTATTGGGGAGGTTTTATCACTAAATATATTCATAATGGGTTTCAGTTACCTTTGCACCTGTTCTGAAATCTGTGATAAGACAAGTTTTCTGGTAGCAAGATGTGGCGAGGGACAGTGAAGTCTAACTTTTGTGTAATCTGTTTAATTTCTTGGCAAGCTTGAATTCCAGCTTTATAGGTTAGCATTTAATTTCAGATTCTCCTGGTATATTGTTCATGAATTAGGTATATATATATATATTGGGGGGGGGGGGTCTTCTTCTGCCCTGTAAACTACAACAAGGCACTGGGCACAGGAAGAGCTTTAAAGTCATTAGTCACACTCCTTCCCCAATTCTTGTGTCCATCAAAATTTTGGATTCCATGCAAATGACAAGGTCAAAAAGGTCAAGGCAGAAGGCAGGAAAATCAGTGCCATTACTCATATAGATGAACACAGGGTGTGGGATAAACCTTTACTTTGCCTTTCAGGGCATTTCCTACTTGTGTTGAGCAGTTCACCTGTTGTGAACGGGCTGTTTTTCCCTTGCAGGGCAAATAGTAATAGTAATAGTAATAGTAATAGTAATAGTAATAGTAATAG